>JALPQI010019542.1:0-34112 GCA_025490895.1 Thaumatotibia leucotreta | reverse complement strand
ACTACTAGCGGCAACTAGTACAGTCAACAGCGACTGCAACGTGCACGAAGGCGCCGTTGACGCCATCTGCGGCGGCCTCCTCATCTGCCAACAGGACTTCAGTGATGCCATCAGCGACATCGTCCAAATGCCCTGCTTGTACCTCTACAATGACTACTCGGAGGAACACGTCCTGCATCAGAACTTTACCATCACCGTGAAGGCTAACGATTTCAACTTCACCGCGAACGACTCAGCTGTAATCGATGAGCTGAAAGACCATATCAATTCCATCTCGATAACGGATGGAAGAATAAAGAAGTTCCCAGAAGCGATTCTCAATTTACCGCATGCGACGACTGTCGATCTTTCTGGAAACAAAATTGAGTCTCTCAATCTAGCAGCCTTCGCGAGACCCAGCATGCTAAACGTGCTAAATGTTTCCTACAATAATATAGAACGCTTAGATGCTCAGATAGGGTCTCCGAGTTCCTGGCAGTTACCAGTCACAACGATAGATTTTAGCCATAATAATATCGAAGGTGTGCTTCAGAAAAGCATCGCACCATATTTAACGCTTCGGTATTTAAATTTATCCTACAATTACATCGAATCGTTTCATGAAGACACTTTCAGTAATATGACAGAACTCCTCACGCTAGACATTTCAAATTAACAAAATTACAAGGTTGGCTCTTCTTTAACTGGTCTAGAAAGCTTACAAGAGTTGTATCTGACCAACAACAATCTAGTATCTTTAAATGAGAATAACTTTCATGGTTTACATGCGTTAAAATACTTAAACATCAGTTCTAATAATTTGAAAAGTATTGAGAGTGTTTCGTTCAATTCTTTACGTTCTTTAACGCAACTGAACCTAAACAATAACTATATAGAAGTGATTTTGAAATCAACGTTTCAAAATAACAGTGCACTCCGCTCACTAGATGTGTCGTTTAATAAAATTCGGAAAATTGAATCAGGTGCATTTGCAGGCGCGCATATTGAAGATCTAAAGATGCATAATAACACATTAGCGGGTTACCTAGATACAGACGCATTTAATGGACTATATTTTGAAAATTTGGACCTTAGTGATGCAGATATAGGGGAGTTGGGCCCAGACCTATTCGGACCTCACCCTTCATTCCGATTTCTAAATTTCAGCAGAAACGTCATATCCAAAATAAGCCGGACAACATTCAGAAACCTCAAACATTTAATTGACCTAGACCTGTCATTTAATAAAATACAGAACATAGATTTTGACACAGAAGACCTGACTAACTTGACTCGTTTGTTCATCAACAATAATGCCATAACGGAAATCCGGAAAGATGCATTCGAAGCTCTTATTTTGATATATAGTATTAATTTATCTAATAATGCCATTCAATATATAGAACCTCTAGCTTTTAGCAACTTAAAACACCTGCATACGTTACATTTGAAAAATAATCCTATCACTTTTATCCGTCAGCAAACGTTTAATGGATTAACTTCATGTATCAATCTAATTCTCTCAGAAGCTAAAATCAACACAATTCAGAATAACTCATTCAATGGCTTAACATGGTTAAATAGACTAAATTTGTCAAATAGCAATATAAAAGAATTAGAATTTAATGCTTTCAATGGCACTGGTGCAATATACATGTTAGATTTATCGTCCAACCAAATCGAACATTTCGTCATAAATAACACCAACATGAGATTGCAAACTCTACTACTAAATTCCAATGATCTAACGCTTATTGACATAAAATACTTCCGTAATTTGAGTTTGGTTGGGATGATCGACTTAGGTTATAACAGAATTTCACACATTCAACCTGGATCCTTCAGAGACTGTGTAAATCTTTACTTTTTAGATTTAAGCTACAATCATTTATCACACCTCGAATTTGGCGTATTTGAGGGCCTTAATACCCTTAGAACAATTGATTTGTCAACAAATGGATTTCACAGTTTCAGCGCTACGTTATTTCACGATCTACCAACCTTACGGTTAGTTTATCTTGATGATAACTTTATACATAAAATTAATTTCACCGAATTTGTCCTAGCAGGTGTTGCTACGCTTTCTATCGGACATAACCTGTTAGACTGCGATGAATTAATAAAAAACAGATATTCGCCTACACCGCTTCGCGTGGACGCGAAATCTCCAGTCTATGACAAAGAAAACGTAAACGGAGTGTTATGTGAAAATAATCATTTCGTGATGGATATAGAGACACATAACAGTGAGTTACTTAATGAGATTAGGCGTGTGAATATAGGTACAAATCGCTATATCGAAGGTATCTTTGCAATGCTTATATGCGCTATGGTTGCCGCAGCATGTATTTTTGTATATTTTAAGCTTAGAAATAAGTTTACATGTAATCGCGCCGTGTCGTCTAGTAGAGAGGTGTTGTCAAATGCTATAGAACTAGAGACTAATTAGGTAGGTATTGATTAAGGCCAATATGAATTGGTGTACCCATGAGGGCATTTCTCGTAAATATTGTACCTATATTTAGATCCCGTGTTCGATATTGATAAAGATCCATCACTTTCCCAAAAATGTCTCAAAATTATTTGTATGAAACTTTCCTTTTTTGTTACTAAATTATGTCAAAATCTGGCAAAAAAGGAAAGTCCCATACAAATTTCCTGGGACCTCTGGAAAACCTGGTAAAAAAAGGAAAGTTCCATACGAATTTCCTGGAACAATTTGGAAAATGTGGTGGATCTTGACAAGCATCATGTACTCTACCAGGAAACGACAAGTCAATAGAGCCCTGCTTAGATATTTGTGAGCACTCTGGCCGCTCCGCTATAAAAGCGAGTGTAGGTACCTACATTACATGTCCACAAACGATTCAACATTATTATCGTGTAGGTAGAACTCTCTTCCAGAAGTAGGTACCTACTTAATGAGTTGTTTATCAGTTACAAAACAAAGGAAAATACAATATATTATGACTCACATGTGTGATATTAAATTTATATTTTTAACTTTATTAAGTATATTATTGAGCCATGCCTAAGTATTATTTTATTATACCAGTAGGGTATATAGGTAGTTAGCACAGGAACAGTGCGACAATATGTCGCTGCGAGATAAACTATCCATCATATTCATATAGTTGGTAGAAGATGGAAAATCTATCTCGCGGCGACATACTGACATACCAATAATATGCTCAGCGTACAGGTTGTACCAAAAATAATGGAGATCCTTTATCGACGTGTATAACTAGCAAAACGCACGGACTGTCAACTGTTTGTTCATTTTAAAATGGCATCGGGCATGAAGGGTTGGATCACCGCTTCCCGCCGCCTTCGTCATACCGCACCGTTGACGCCTTGTAATTAGTGCTCCCATTATGTTATATTTGCATGAAGGATAAATTAATAAAAATTATAAAAAAATGTTAATTTTATTTGATAAATGTGATCTATTATCGATACCAATGATATGGTAATTGTACCGGTGAAAAGGTAACCCTGTATGATGATATATGATGCCGTGCGGTGACGGCAGTAAGAATACATTTGTCACCACCCCAACTCCTCCTGCGGGTGTCGTAAGAGTCGACTAAGGGATTGAAGTGCCACTGACCATTCTACAAGATTGATGATGGGCAGCAGCGTCATCATAGTGGACACATTACTGCGATCGCCAATCCGCTTGCCCAGCGTGGCGATTATGGGCATTTACCTCCTAATGCGTCTATACGCATAGTTAATAGGAGAGGCCTACGTCCAGCAGTGGACTAACATAGGCTGATGATGATAATGCTATTGATGATATGACATGTAGATGAAAATCGTTGGTTGGCTATGGCCCTCTAGAGACAAAAGTCTCGCAAAGACATGATAAAAAAAGTTAACGATTCAAAAACAGATAATTTAATTGCCAATTAATAAATACGTAAATACTAAGAATTACTTGTAACTCTTATATTATGTAGGTACCTATATACCATTTTGGAATCGAATGACTCCGTATACCTACAAGTAAATTCACCAAAGCTGGCCTACTACCGTGAAAATCGAAATTCGTAAATTTCGAGGATTTTTCTCTGTCACTGCAACGAAGGCGTCATTAGAGTGAGAGAGACAAATTGCGGGCTTTCTTAATTACGCGAAATAATGAATATAAATATTGATAATCCTACAAAGCGATAAGGAAAATTAAGCAGTCATTTGTCATTGTCTTAATTGTGTACAAAGTTTTTGAGAACTGCTCAGGTACAGGTATACCACGGACCACGGCCGCATACACACAATGACAGATGTCATTCATTCCATTTGTGGCAGCTTTGATAAATTTACCTGGACCTAGTTGGTGTTGATACGGCATAACTTGGAAATCGCTTCCCGTATTCGGGTGAATATCTTTGAGCGTTTCAACCGCCTAATTTTGGTGGCATAATTTTTGCCAAAGTTTCTAAAAATTCTTCTTCTCAATGTTATACTTCGTCATTTGTATAAGGTACCGCGCTTCCTTCAAATGACAAAGTAGCACGTTGTAACGAATAGAAACTTCGGCAAAAATGATGCCACCAAATTAGGCGGTTGAAACGCTCAGGGTCGCGTTTTATAATACATTTTACAATTTCACTGTTTGCCTCTCTAACGCACGCACGTATTGGCTAGAAAGAGAGGCAAACAGCAAAATTAAAAATGTAACTTTATAAAACGCGACCCAGATATTCACCCATTCAGGAGCTTCCCAAACATCAAAATTCGCGAATTTCGTGCATCATCTCTGTCACACTATGGTCATATTAATAACGCCTTTGTTCAATGACAGAGACAAAAATGCTTGAAATTTAAGAATTTCAAAGTAGGCGGTAAACCTTCAGAATGTAGTTTGTAATATTAAAGTACGCAAAGTAGCGCGAAGCAGCTAGCAGTCTCAGTCTTCGTCTTCTTCTTTTTCCTCGTCTTCTTTCTTCGCGCTTTCTTCTGCGGGCTTCTGTACAAAAAAATAGAATTACCTATTAAAGGCGGCATGATCAGACGCATATCTAAAGGACTGGCAAGGGATCGCGCTAAACCGGGACAATAGGGACGATGACTGTAGTTAAAATAAATTATTTAACATTATGCACGACATAATACACGAAGAAATTATTGCTAACATGTAGATTGCAGTAATTTTTGTACAGAGCTTCTATTTAATAAATTGAAAAGAACTTAAAAGAGTACGTCATTTGGCAGTACTCAAACGTGACGTCACTTTTGAGTATTTCATATAAAATTCCATAGTGGTGACATCGTATCGTTTTGACAGTTCGAAAAAAGATGCTGATTTGACTTGCCAGTCATCATGCCTATTGTAAGACAAAAGGCATTTGCAGCAACAATAAATAACTATTACTCAAAGTAAGTACAGTTAGCCTAGTAGTTGCGGTGTGGCGACGGCAGTAAGAATACATTTGTCACCACCCCAACTCTTCCTGCGGGTGTTGTAAGAATCTAAAGGTGCATGCAGACCACTCTACGAAATCAACGAATCACGTTTCGTGTAACGATCGAATTTCGTAGAGTAGGGGGATAGAACAGCGAATGCTCTTTTGGTCTGCATGCACCGTAAGGGATTGAAGTGTCACTGACTATTCTTTGATTTGATTGATGACGGACAGTAGCGTCATCATAGTGGACACATTACTACGGTCGCCAATCCGCTTGCCCAGCGTGGCGATTATGGGCATTTACCTCCTAATGCGTCTATACGCATAGTTAATAGGAGGAGCCTAGGTCCTGCAGTGGACAGAGAAAGGCTGATGATGTATGTACTCGTAGTAAACCATTTTTTATCATATTTCGCAGCTTAAGTAAGTATAGTAAGTAGAAATGATGAAATTTGTTTGCCAAGCTATAAACATGGAATTTATAGTTACCTCTGCAGTGTGTTCTGGCGGTGGTGGCGCCTCTTCCTGCAATCAATGATAAGTATACGGTAAGAAAAACCCTCCCCGCTTTGCGTGTAGGGGAGATACCCGAGTTTTTTTATATTTTATTCTACCACTTACTAACGGTCACTGAGCTAAGCTGCGGACTGGGTCGCGTTTTATAAAGTTACATTTTACAATTTCGCTGTTTGCCTCTCTAACGTACGTATACATATTGACTAGAATGAGAGGTAAACAGTAAAATTGTAAATTGTAAGTTTATAAACGCGACCCAGATAGTCAGACATGGCGAAACTATAAGAGTTCTTAATTTACTGGGGAATCCTAAAAACAGCTGTCATAAGTTTAGTCCATAGTCCATCCATACCCTACGGCGATTATCTTAGGCTATGACGTCACGTTGAACAGAAGAGATAGTCATATTTTTTAATTGACAGATAGCGTTAACCAGAGATGGTGCAATAGGCCGTAAGAGTTCTTAATTTACTGGGGAATCCTAAAAACAGCTGTCATAAGTTTAGTCCATAGTCCATACGCTACGGCGAGATCTTAGGCTATGACGACATTGACGACACGTTGAAAATAATATGGCAACCAATTTACTCAATTTTGTCCGACTTCAAAAAAATGAAAGACCTATCGTATGGGGTATTAAAATGCATAGTTTAGTTAAGTTAGGTAACAAGGATCAATATTTCGGTATACTCTTGGGTCGTCTCGTTCGTTTTTCGTCACGTTCCTAAATTTGTCCGATTTCGTCACCCATTCTTTATTCGTCACGATCGTCGATGGTCTTTCTCACACTAACTTGACGAATGAAGAATGGGTGACGAAAGCAGAATCGGACAAATTTAGGAACGCGACGAAAAACGAATGAGACGACCCAAGAGTATACCAATATTTCTTCTGACGCTATACCACAATCTCCTCCGTAACTAAACTCTCCCCTCCTCCTCATAATCATCCCCGTAACCAACGAGAAAGAGGGTGAGGCAGTCCAGCACAGCAATAGGGTTGTCGATGCATATAGATATGTTAGAGTCAACTATTAGTCAACAAGAAACAATATTATGACGCTGTACCACAATCTCCTCTTCGACTATGCTCTCCTCCTCCTCGTAATCATCCCCGTAGCCAACAGGGAAGAGGGTGAGGCAGTCCCGTACAGCAGTGGGGTTGTCGATGCTGATGTAGGTCGGGTTAAGACCGGCCAGCTGCAGCAGCGGCAGGCTCCTCTTACGTGACACCATCACCGCCACGCGATCCTTCCTGGTTATCTCTTGCCTGGTTCTTGCTCTTGCTCCTCGTAGTCATTCCAGTAGCTAACGGTGTTGAGAGTGAGGCAGTCGCGTATAGTAGTAGGCAGTTCGTGCAGTTGGCTTATGATGGTCCCGTATTTATCGTTTGTCGTCGTTGGTGTTACTTTCTAACAAGTATACAAGTGACGCGTAGCACAAACGTGTGACCACCATAAGCCACCAGGTGTAAATTGCTTGAGCTAACTAGTTGACAAGAATCAATATTATGACATTTATGACATTGTACCACAATCTCCTCTTCAACTATACTCTCCTCCTCCTCATAATCATCCCCGTAGCCAACGGGGAAGAGCGTGAGACAGTCCCGAACAGCAGTCGGGTTGTCGATGCTGATGTAGGTCGGGTTAAGACCGGCTAGCTGCAGCAGCGGCAGGCTCCTCTTGCGGGAGACCATCACCGCCACGCGGTCCTTGCTGAAACGAAGCTAATTTAGGGACATTTCCAGGCCTGCTACCGCGAACACCGAAGTTCGTAAATTGCAGAGATTTATCTTGTCACTCAAACGAAGGCGTCATTCGAGTGACAGAGAAAAATCCCCGAAATTTGCGAACTTCGATGTTCGCGGTAGCTGGCCAGTTTTAGGGACACCCAATTAGCATCTTTATAAAGTTTTGGTATACACTTTATAAACTAAATAATATAGGCAATGTAATAACACTAATAACGCTAGTAAAGTTGTATTGCCAAACCTGACTGCAATATTCAACGTTTTAGGTTGCAAATGCCATCTTCACGTTACACCGTGATGAAATATCGGGGGTATAAAAACAGAATAAAAACTTTTAGGGTACAACTTTTTTTATCTCACGCTGATTGGGTGTCCCTAAAAGTGCAAAATTCCGTTTGGCCGTCACCCCATCCATCGACATCCGATCGCTCAGGCTTAGGGTTTAACTTTAGCACACAGTTCAAGAAAACGAAGAATATTATTGCAAAATCTGCATCCAATTTTATTACGTATCTCGGAATGTTGATCTTACAATGTTGGGGTGTGTAGATAATCTATATTTTAAGGATGTATGCGCTCTTTCAAGTCCACTTGACAAGTTTTGTTAAAGTTTCGCGCCCAAAATCAGGGTCCCGGAATGCGTGCGCTCATGACACCAAAGCTGAGTGAAGCAATTTGTTTTTATATAATTTTTGTTACTATTTATAGAACAGTTATTGTAAGTTTTGCATTGTGCTAATAAAGTAAATTTTCCATCTTTTCTTTCTTTCTTTCAAAGATACGATCACTATTTATTAGTCAAATTGTTTTACTCTGCGACCATTATATAACATCGTCTATCGCCAGCTCAAAAATGCCCCCAAAATCAATTATTCCGAGGTGGGCGATTTTCTTAACACCGCGCATATTTCGGCGCAACACCTTTGACAAATGTTTATAGAATATAGCCAATCAAAACTTTGAATGACCAATCACAAATATTTCTAAATGGCAGTTTAAGTTTTCATATGTTGACATTGAAATTCATTGCCGTGATGCATTAAAGATGGGATGACATTTGTCAACTAAAATTCAGGACCGTTGTTGAAAGGTAATTTAGTATGGCGTGCGGCTTCCATGTTTCATTTGTTCGTAGGTTTTACTATAGTTACGAATAGATTGCAAAATGGCGTCAAACTCACGTTTTGTACGGGTACCCGCGCTCCATCTTGTCGTACTGTTTGATGGTGTAAGCGATGTGCTCCAGCGATTGCAGCTCGTCGCCGTTGAAAATGCCCAACTGAAAGACGGCCTCATTTATTCTAAGGCACTGGTCTCACCGCGAGCTACTAAGCTATGAACTATGGGCTATAAACACGAACAAAAGATACGCACTTCCGTGTAAATAAGAGAGACACGGCGATACTCGCCGGCGCGCGTTAATAGCTGATACTCGTAGCTGGGCGAGTATCGCCGTGTCTCTTATTTACACGGGAGCGCGTATCTTTTGTTCGTGTTTATAGCCGATAGTTCATAGCTTAGTAGCTCGCGGTGAGACCAGTGTCTAAACTAGCTGGTGCCCGCGACTTCTTCTGCACACACACGGGCGGTATCTTATCTTATTGATGGCGAGAACATGCTTTAATGCAAATTTAAGACTTATATGGTCTTCTCGTGGATGTCACTGTCGGAACTGAAGCAAATTAAAATGGGACCAATCGGTAAGCATAGGCTTTCAAATAAAAAAAGAATCATCAACAAATCAACATCCGTTCATTCCATCGGAAGTTGTGAGGTAAGAAACATAAAAAAACATATAGTCGAATTGAGACCCTCCTTTTTTTGGAGTCTGTTGAAAAGAACAACCAAGTTTTTTATTGTTTTATCTTGTTCTAGGTTGTTATGAATTTGTTGCTTATTGTTAGTGATAGCAAATAAAATATCAAATACAGTTCAGTTTGATGAGTAATATGAGTATATACAGGATGGAAAGGGACGACGTTCCTTCCCGCTACCGACCGAGTCTACCAACCGTTCCGATGAACTTTCAATATAGAATCAACATAGAAATATAAAAAAAAATTACCCCTGATACAAAGTGAGTGATTAGGTAGAGTTTCAATAGTATGGAAAAGTCAATTTTCCATGTATGCTTTTAATGTTGGTCCCATCGTGAAAGTTCGTCGTAATGGTTGGTAGACTCGGTCGTAACGGGAAGGAACGTCGTCCCTTTCCACCCTGTATACAGTCTACTGTTAAAATGATTGATCCTATTACTTATAGGTAAGGATAGTTATATTGACTAAGGTAAGTAAGGGATTACCTACGTTGATTTGATTGAAAGCTTCGTTGCGTGCAACTGATTGTATAATAAGTGTGCAAGAAAGAGGGCCACGATGTGAATGTTAAAAATAATATGTTTACCCCTTTCATAAACGTCTTCTAACTTAGCAAGTCAATAATTATCGTTTGTCTCTTTCGGTCTTATAAATATATCGACAGGACCGTAACGGACAAACAAAACGTATTCGCTTGCTATGTGACAAGACGTTTATGAATAAGGAGTTAAAGATTACAAAGCAACAACCATATAAAACTTATACTGTGGTAAAAAATACTATGCACGAAGGTTGTACCCCACGCTAGGGGCGCTTTCGTACAATTTTCATTTTTTGGGAAAAACTATCTGACGTTCTTACCTTACTTTGTATTAGCTCTAAGCCGAACTATTATTAAAGCCAGATAGGTAATATAACCACTAAGCAGCATTGATTTCATTTAAAAATTGCTAGTAAGGTCAATGCGGGTAAGGCCGTCTATCAGGAAAGTCCATCTACCAACTGATTTCCACCCCTAACTCAAGAATATAAGACGCATATGACGGACTTTCCTTGCAAATATAATATGCCGGACTTAGCCGCACTGACCTTACTTTTTTTTCTACGAGGCATAGAATAAAAAGTGTACGGATCCTTCCCACTTTCGTCTACCTATGTTTATTTATTCTTGTAACCTATGTTTGTGTAAGTGAATAAAGGACCATGCGTCAAAATGGGCCTGAAACCAACAGCATTGAGAGTTATGTCAATAAACAGGTCTTAAAATCTACTTTATTTCATTATATGGGCACAAAGTCAAATTCCATTGCAGAACTAAGATATTTGTACGTATATTTTAGTCGTGGTGGGTAGGTACGAGTTACGATAAATGCATTCAGAGATTATTCGATTTTGGGGGGCAGGTATTAAGCAAACCCAATTAAAAAAATTAAGGTAGGAATATCGACATTTCCATTAATTATGTTCGTTTGGTGTCATTTCTTGTTGAATATCGTGTTTTACTTATCATCATAATATGAAAACATGGCAATAGAAGGACGCCGTTCGGTTTTGCGACAGCGGCGACATATTTTAGAAGAAAACTTACCTGTTTTAAATATTAATATCTCAGTTCTGCAATGGAATTCGGCTTTGTGCCCATATAATGAAATACAGTAGATTTAAAGACCTATTTAATGATTTAAGTTTCAGCTCTGTTGGTTTCAGGACCAGGCTCCACACAAAGTTGCCCATGGTCCTTTCTTTTTGTTTTATTTTTTATTTTCAAACTAGTTAGTAGCCTTCCTGAGCATATTAGCATACAAATGGCAATGACCGACGAAACCAGCCTTAAGTCACAGAATAAGTACTAAATAAATTTTCAAAGCTCCTGCAAGCATAGCCAAGATACCATACCGCAATCGTATACGATAAACGATAACGTAATACCTACTCGTAAATGTACGGGAATGACAGACTCGAACGAAAGTCACGTGACCATTTCCATACATTATTACGGTCACGTGACTTATCGCTTATCGTATACGATTGCTGAATGGCATCTTGGCTAGGCCTGCTGCATGCTTAGCCAAGTTGCCAATCGCTAACGCTTAGTAGCGTATCGTAGTTTTCCCTCTCTGTCACTCTTTTATATTAGTGCGACAAAGACAGTTAGCTGTCTTTCGTTTACGATTGACGATTAAGCGTTAGCGATTGGCAACTTGGATCTTCGAACCATCATGTTGGAGAAAATACTATCGATAAGTCACGTGACCTGGCCCAAACCCAATATGTAAAACGTTTTAGTGACAATGTCCTACTTTGGCGCTTATCATACGGACAGTATTGCCTTCAGGCGCGAATCAAAGTCGGGGCAATAGGGGCACTTGCCCCCTCTGACACTGGACCTAGGTATACCTAGCTGCTCTTTTTAAACATTTGAAAAAATTGATTCGAGTATAAAATGCTGTCTTATGTCAATACACCGAACAAAATCCCGGATTCACGCCTGATTGGCTTGTACTTTTATATACGAAAATGTCTAAGCACCTTTATAGCAACCGACAAAGTGGGACGTTAATATACTCTCTTTGGTTTGGTGTTTAAAAAAAGGTAAACAATCTTGCAGTATCTTTTTATTGAAAACTACGAGCAGAAAATAAGTTTTAGCAAATATACATAATATATCAAGGAAATACAGTGAATTTACCTTACCTAGTTTGGATTTTTATATGCATTTTTCAATAAAAAGATACTGCAAGATTGTTTACCTTTTTATAAACACCAAACCAAACAGAGTATAGTAACACGCTCCCATACCTACTATTTATCTGTATTTTCAAGTAAGTAGTAAAGGAATAATTAAGCAATAGTAGGTACATTTCCTAACTAGTGCGGGAAAACTTTTTTTCGGCGAGGGTGAAAGTTGGAGCCCGAGTGAAACGAGGGCGACAATCACCCGAGTTAAAAAAAAGTTTTTGCACGTGTAAGGGACGATTTTTTTCATAACAAGTGCGTCAAAAAGAGAAATTACCGCGCGCGAAGCGTGCGCAAAGTTCGTTTTTGCGCACTAGTTAGGAAAAGAATATTCTCGTGGGATAACTCCCAATGACCTTATTCAGAAGCCTAGGAACTTCACATAGTTGCATGCATTATCTATTCTATTATTGACATGAATGCAACACAAATACCGGATAATGGTTACTTAGTTGCAAGTAAGTATTATCTAAATGAGATGACAAATTCCGCTCGGTACACAGTTCAACATATTTCTAGCCTACTCGTTGTAGAGTTACCATCAAATATATCGGAGCGGCCACGGTGATCAAAAATATCTGAACGTGCACTCTAAAGGCGCATTTAGACCAAACGAGCAGTTCCCAGTCTACGAAATCAACGAATTTCGACGAATCACGTTTTGTAAAGGTGCGTTTAAACCAAAAGAGCATTCGCTGTTCTATCCGCCACTCTACGAAATCAACGAATCACGTTTCGTGTAACGATCGAATTCCGTAGAGTAGGGGGATAGAACAGCGAATGCTCTTTTCGTCTGCATGCACCTCTAGTAACGAACGAATTTCGTAGAGTGGGGAATAAGTAGAATGAGCGACTGCTCGTTTGGTCTAAATGCACATAGAGTACATGTTTAGATATCGTTACACAAAACGTAATTCGTCAAAATTCGTTGATTTCGTAGTGGTTGATAGAATGAGCATTCGCTCGGTGTAACTGTAAGTAAACCCACCTTAACGCAATGACAACAAAGGCTTGCTCAGATGTATGTGACTACCTTGGTTGATCCAATACATTTATGCATGAGGGGCCTATTGAATAACAAATTACAACTAAGGTCAATGCGGGTAAGACCGTCTATCAGGAAAGTCCGTCTACCAACTGATTTCCACCCCTAACTCAAGAACATAAGACACATATGACGGACTTTCCGTACAAATAAAATTTGCCGGACTTAGCCGCACATTACCTGAATAATACAAGCGGAAGTCTCTTTCTAGTAAGAGAAATAGAAAAGAGACTTTCGCTTGTAATATTAGCTGTAGGTAATTTGGTATGCAATAGGTGCTGATGCATAGAAAGTAAAATATATTTAATCGGCCATGGAGGGGCCTATTGCATAATAAATTACAACTAATAATACAAGCTGAAGTCTCTTTCTAGTAAGAGTTATAGAAAAGAGACTTCCGCTTGTAATATTAGTTGTAATTTGTTATGTAGGTAATAGGCCTGGTCTAATCAATGGATGAAAATTTCCGGTTGCGATGTTCCAGTGATGATATTAGTTTGGTACGCAATAGGTGATGCATAGAAAGTAAGATGTATTGGATCGGTCATGAAGGGGCCTATTGCATAATTAATTTAAATTAAACAGCTAATAATACAAGCGGAAATTTCTTTCTAGTAAGAGAGATAGAAAATAGACTTCCGCTTGTGAACTAGTTGTAATTTGTTATGTAATAAACCCGGTCTAATCAATGGAGGAAAATTTCCGGTTGCGATGTTCCAGTGACCACAATCCTCGGTAATGAGAATGCAATTAGAGATGAAATTCGGGACAAGACACACTATACTCTGTTTGGTTAGGTATTTAAAAAAAGGTAAACAATCTTGCAGTATCTTTTTATTGAAAACTACAAGTAGTAAATAAGTTTTCGCAAACATGCATAATATAACAAGGAAATACAGTGATTTACATTGTTTTGATTTGGATGTTTAAATGCACTTTTCAATAAAAAGATACTGCTAGATTGTTTACCTTTTTTTAAATACCTAACCAAACTGAGTATAAACGTTAGATGTTTTAAACCAAAGAAAAATACCACATGCATCAATTTCCATGGTAGGATTCGAGCCCACGTTTTCTCAGCTTTCGCGGCTGATGCCTAAAGCACTAGCTCACCCGGTCTTAGCAGACACCGGTCACTGGGATTGCCAGATTTTTGCTTGAGATGTACAGTATATATGCAGATTTAAACGGTGAAAAAATATAGTATATACAGAAAATAATATACACTGTATTGTAGAACAATTAGTATTGTAGAACTTTGTGCGTCTCGTAAATCGTAAAGCACATAGGTACAGGTAAAATACAGTACAATACTTCATATAAGGTACAGTACGTCTGGAAACCCTACCGATCACATTATCTCGGGTAAATACAATCTCTTATAACACTAGGCGAGGACATACTCTATAAGGGTCTCCGGGAAATCAATCGATCAATCGATCAATGGACGCGGAATCAGCGAGGCGGTCGATAAAACTGCCTTTATATCGACGGCATAATGACCTGCCGCCTGGCCACGACATTGGTTGGTCTAAGGCGACCGGCGGTGAGCAAATTCATAAGTTGAAGCGAGAGGCTAATATCAAATCTCCCTCTCGCACGTATGGTTTCTCGCCCCGGCGGTCGCCTTAGAACAATGTCGTGGCCAGGCCATAAGAGCAAAAATCCACTGCCGCGTCGGTAGAGACCATATCACCTATATGTGTGATTTTGATTTTATTTGATGATGACTTTTCAAGAAATCCGGACACTTACCAGGTGGCTTATGATGGTCCCGTTTTATCTATTTGTCGTGCTACGCGTCACTTTCGCACTAACATACTTGTTAGAACCTGACGGCAACAACGACAAACGATTAAACACGGTACCATCATAAGCCTACAAGTCCGACCGCAGTCCGGACAAAGGATCTAAAATCCGGAAACACATTATCAGCCTATAATCAGTCCAATGGATCCGTTGAGTTGGCAGTCGCAGTATGCCCACTCCACTATGATGATGATGATGCCCATCATTAATCTTCAGCAGGTAAATAAAAGGTCAGTGACACTCCAAATCCCTTAGTCGACTCTTGCGATACCCACGGGAAGATATTTTTTTTATATTGGCACAACAAAGTGGCTCCACTCCACCTGATCGTAAGTGAAAAGTGGAGCCCAAATCGCGGCGGCAACGAACAGGAGACAAGCAGCCTGTCAGTTGCCGCCGCCTTGCTGGCCCGCTGGATGCTTCTTCACGCTTCGTTTAAAGGGTCCCAACTTATAGGTATGCGGAAACACATGTGCCGGTAAAGAATTCCACTTTTTAATAGTCCGCCATAGTTCGGACATTTCCCTACAAATCCGAACATACGGCAACCTTATTTTGTCCGAGCTGCGAGGTCAATGAATGAACTATGCCAAAATTACAATCTGGATCTACATTTATTAAAACCTGCGATAGTCAAAAACCTTATGTCATCGAGTTTCTTTGCTCCCCCGCCTGCTGCAGGTGACCGTATGTGCAACTAGCATACAATTATATTCACAAATATGTACTTGTAGATATTATGGATATTTTCAATTATCAATTCTTTTCTCACTGTAATATGTCTTGCCGCTGCATGTTAAATTTGTGTGGTTATTTTCTTTTATGCTTTACTGCTGTGTTTATCTATATCTGTGGAAACCTTTAATTGGCTTGTTTGATAACTATTCTGTAAAACCTAGTCTTAGTAATATTAGCTGTTGTATTTCCGAATAAAATAAAATAAAATAACCATATGAAATAAACTTACGCTGAGTATCTCGTCAGGGAATTGGTCGACGATCTCCTTGACCCCATCACGCTTGTCGATGGGCAGCAGTACGAGCGTGTGCGGCGGGAGGAACTCCGACTCGATCTTCGTGAACGATGCGACGATCTGGCGAACAACGAAATTTTGTCAGCCTCCATAGCCTAGTTGGTAGTGACCCTGCCAACGAAACTGGAGGTTCCCCGGCAAGGGCAATATTTGTGTATTTATTTATCACAAATATTTGTTCCTTGGTCATGGCTGTCTATGTATTTAAGTATCTTTATGTATAGCGTCGCCTAGTACTCACATCACAAGCCTTAATTGAGCTTACCGTGGGACTAGGTCAATTTGTGTAGGATGTCCCATAGATTGATTGATATTTATTTATTTATTAAAAAAAATTAAAAACTCGAACCTTAAAAAAATCGAGGCCTAACGATTCAAAGGTCGTACAGTACAGACGGTTTTTTGCATCCATGAAGTATAAAATATTCAAATCCCTAAATTCACGAATATGATCAACTCTTTATAAGACTATGGAGTATTAAGAAAGGTCTTCTCTCTTCTCTCTGTCAGATTCCGTATTTTAGTTGGTAGTGAGCCAAAACCATAAATTTCGAGTACTTATCTGTTTCATTCCAATAAATGCGTCGTTAGGGTAACAGGCACAATAAAATGCTAACAATATACGTTTTTCGAAGTCCGCCGTAGGCCTTCTGATCACAGTTACCTTAGGGAAGAACAGTTTGAGCCCATTGGCCCTGGCGAGGTTGTTTGGTGGGGAATAGAACCCGGGCACAAGCAGCCCTCCTGGCGGGATGTAGGGCTCGCCCTCCACCTCCACGTCCGAGTGAAAAACCTCAACTGCCGGCTCTTCCTCGGGAAGAGCTTCTTCCGGCTAGAAATAGACCAGGGTGCTTAGCCAAGATGCCAATCGCTAACGCTTAGTAGCGTATCGTAGTTTTCCCTCTTTGTCGCACTAATATGAAAGAGTGACAGAGAGGGAAAACTACGATGCGCTAGCAAGCGCTAGCGATTGGCAACTTGGCTAAGCATCCAGGGTTTTTTTTTTATGTTGGCACAACAAAGTGGCTCCACTCCACCTGATCGTAAGTGAAAAGTAGAGCCCAAATCGCGGCGGCAACGAACAGGAGACAATCAGTAACCTGTCAGTTGCCACCGCCTTGCTGGCCCGCTAGATGCTTCTTCACGTTTCGTTTAAAGGGTCTTGGTAAACTTATAGGTATGCGGAAACACATGTGCCGGTAAAGAATTCCACTTTTTAATAGTCCGGCATATGAAGGAATTACCGAATTTCTTAGCCTGTGCTTAGCCAAGATGCCAATCGCTAACGCTTAGTCGTCAATCGTAAGCGAAAGGCAGCTAACTGTCTTTATCGCACTAATACGAAAGAGTGACAGAGGGAAAACTAGGACACGCTACTAAGCGCTAGCGATTGGCAACTTGGCTAAGCATCCAGGGTTTTTTTTTATGTTGGCACAACAAAGTGGCTCCACTCCACCTGATCGTAAGTGAAAAGTAGAGCCCAAATCGCGGCGGCAACGAACAGGAGACAATAAGTAACCTGTCAGTTGCCACCGCCTTGCTGGCCCGCTAGATGCTTCTTCACGTTTCGTTTAAAGGGTTTTTATAGGTAAACTTATAGGTATGCGGAAACACATGTGCCGGTAAAGAATTCCACTTTTTAATAGTCGGCATATGAAGGAATTACCGAATTCCTTAGCCTGTGCTTAGCCAAGATGCCAATCGCTAACGCTTAGTCGTCAATAATCGTAAGCGACAGGCAGCTAACTGTCTTTATCGCACTAATACGAAAGAGTGACAGAGGGAAAACTAGGACACGCTACTAAGCGCTAGCGATTGGCAACTTGGCTAAGCATCCTGGGGTTACAAATAGTTCAACTCATCTTTGCGCGCGGCGCTATGTGTGCGTGCGCTTGTAATTATACAGCTTTCATTTGTTTTTGTTTTGTGTGGCAGTGACGCGGCCGTCGCCGTCCGAGCAACACGTGTATATACTAGGGCTCACGGTACACGTGTAAACCGCCAAACCGGATACCCGTGTTCTTAAGCCCGACGGTACTAAGAACCCGAATTACACGAACCCGCCGGGTACCCGTGTCCGTGTCCAAATACACGGATACCGTTTACACGAAACCGCATGCTACCCGGGTACTTAAGACCGAACCGAACTTGTTCGAAATAGTTAGAGCAAATGCAAATAAGATCATTCGACACTACAAAACACTACTTGTTCAGGAAAGGTCAGCCGATATAACTTTTTATGAATGTTTTATAAATTTCGACTCTTATCTATTACGCAATAAGGTCTATTTGACACAATTAGCCTTCCGCTTATCTATCCATTTGTACTATAGCTCTTAAGTCTAACGACCCATTCGTACGCTTCTCGTGTAGGACGTCCCCCGTGTACCCGAGCAGACGGATATTATTTACACGGACTTTAAATACCCGTGTAAATCGGGTCAGAAACCCGTGTACGTGTAACACGAACACGGGTATGAGAAACGTAGACACGAAACCCGGACACGACCGCGAGCCCTATATATACAAGGTTTACTCACACATAGCGCCACACGCAAAGATGAGTTGAACTATCTGAACCATGACGTACTAATGATATTCCGTTTAGGTTCAGGGAAAGTGACAGTGCTATACGACTCATATAGCCTTGTCCCTTTCTCTAAACTGAACCGGATTAATACGTCATGGTAATCCCTGCGTGCTTAGCCAAGTGGCCAAACGCTAATGCTCAGTAGAGTATCGTAGTTTACTCTCTCTGCCTCTTAGCGCGATAAAGACAGTTATTTTGAATCAGAATACACAATGGCAAGTTTAGAAATAAATCTACTTCCAGTTCTAATCCTACACCTTAGAACAAAACCGGGCGGGACTTATTTTTTTTCAAATAATAATACAACTCCATCTTACAACTAACATGATTGTTTTTGTTAAAACATAAAGTTGAGTGACACGGACACGGACTATTCGACCCGTTTTATTTTTAATGTAAATAATGTAATAATTATAACTTACAGCTTCCACAGAAGCTTTTCTTTTACAGAAAATCCTCCTGACCCGACAACTTTCGATAGGTTGTCATGGAGAAAAATAATTAGGAGAGCCGACCCCACCTAATGTGGGAATGAGCAAAGAAGAAGAATGATAACTTACAGCTGTTGTCTCCGTTTCTGTCTGATCCCCTGTCTCCCCCTCAGTCGTCGCTTCTGCTTCCAGGTCCTCTTCTGCAACTGGTTCTGGCTCAGGTTCAGGTTCAGGTTCTGGGTCTGCCGGCAGCTGAAATATCAAACATGCCATGAAATATAGTTGAACACATGTTGAACATCGGAGCGACGACCTGGTAAAGGTTGCGGGTGTCCAATGGATGCGGACAGCTCACGACCGATCTTTGTGAAACTCTCTGGGGGAGGCCTATGTCCAGCAGAGGACGTCAATTGGCTGATGATGATGATGTTGTTGAACATATAATTGTTGCTCAAGCCACTTGAGAGCGGATTAGAGAGGAGAACAGCGTAATTCTTGAATACTTAACATACCGTAAAATATTTTTAGTGTACCGATATGAAAGATGGGTAAGTGTAAGGTTAATGGGGCATTTTTCCGAGCGTTTCAACCGCCGTGATTTCGGTGGCAACATTATGACGCGTTTTCCGTGGGTAGGTTCCAATCTCATTTTTTTTTTGGATCTTGGTATTTGTCAACTAAGTCTACAAAGATATCCAAAGAAATGCCCATTGATCTAACATTTACCCTGTTAGATTTTCCAAATCGAAAACACTATTCTAGTTACTACTACTATTCTAATACTAGTACAGTACAATTATAAGCACCGGGTACTTATTAGCTGGAAATCAATGCTAGAGTAACCTATATAAACATGTCGCATCCAGGTCGTCATATTCGTACCAGTTTCTCATCCCCCTGCCACTTCTACTCCAGCAGGCGGTCTACTTCATCCTCGGACGCCTGCTCCACTGTCAGCCGCTGCCGATCCTCCTCTCCTCTAGTCACTGTAACCAATAAACGTACCCCGGCCAAGATGCGCGCCAGTTTCTCGTCATCCTGGCACTTCTTCTCTTCTAACAGGTCCGTTTTAGACTCTCGCTCCAACCACGCCTACTTTGCAGCCGATTTTTCTCTCCTCTTGTCGCTGTAACCAAACGTACCCCAGCCACGATGCGCGCCATTTTCTCGTCATCCTAGCGCTTCTACTTCTCTCTTTATCTCTTTAGTTTTTTCTTTTTCAGCCTCTCGCTCCAGCCATGCATGCTCTGTAGCTGATTCTTCTCTCCTCTTGTCGCTGTAACCAATGAACGCACCCCTGCCGCGATGCACGCCAGTTTCTCGTCCTGCTGGCGCTTCTTTCCTTCACACACAGGTCCTTTTTAGCCTCTCGCTCTAGCCACGCCTACTTTGCAGCCGATTCTTCTCTTCTTTTGTCGCTATAACCAAACGTACCCCGGCTGCGATGCGCGCCATTCTCTCCTTATCCAGACGCTTCTTCTCTTCTAGAAGGCGATCCTCTTCAGGCTCTCGCTCCTGCCAAGCCTACTCTGCAGCCGATTCTTCTCACTTCGCTGTAACCAATAAACGTACCCCGGCCGCGATGCGCGCCATTCTCTCCTCATCCAGACGCTTCTTCTCTTCTAGAAGACGGTCCTCTTCAGCCTCTCGCTCCAATCGCGCCTGCTCTGCTGCCAGCCGCTGCCGGTCCTCCTCTTCTTGTCGCTGTAATCAAGAGTTTAAACTTTGACATCGCATATAGGCTATTTTAGTCCACTGCTAAACATAGGTCTCTCCTATTATGCGTATCGACGCATTAGGAGGTAAATGCCGGTGGATTGGCGATCGCAGTAGTGTGTCCGCTATGATGATGCTGCTGCCCATTATCAATCTTTTTAAAACCGGCCAAGTGCAAGTCGGACTCGCGTGTGAAGGGTTCTGTACCATTATCAATTAATAATTAAAAAATACAGTTAAATCAACCCATCTCAAAAACTATAAGAGATAACTTAACAGACAGACGGACAGTCTTTGTCGATCAGTTTTTGTCATTTATGCTACGGAACTCTAAAAAGCTATAGTCATTAACACATCAATCCCCGAGTCGGCTCTTAGCGACACCCACGGAAAGAGCTGGGGTGGTGACAAAAGTATTCTTACTACCGTCGCCACGCGGCGGTGAGTAAAGCTAGGCGTCCACAGACCCGAATCGTACGCATCGAACGCATCCCATTTAGTATTCTTTGTATAGAAAGACACACAAGTGCGTCCACTGATCCACACAGCGAGTATCGCAATATCAGTGGACGAAATGCGATGCTATGCGTCCGATGTCATGTGGGCGTAGCTTAAGTATAGCGACGGAATACTAACCAGTCTCTCCAACATGGCGTTATATCTGTCACGGCGTACTTCCCGCGGCGTCTTGCTGATGCTGGCGTACCGCTCGAACGCCGGGAGCGGCGGGATCTGCTTCTCCGGTGGCACGTCTTCCTTCGGGACCGGGATCACTTCGTATAGGAAGTTGCGGAGGACCTCTGCAATATCAACGGTAGCTGGGTCTACTTTGAGCTTGCCAGCACTTGTACCGCCGTCAATAGATACATCGTAGCGCCCGGGGTTCTCACGAATATCTGAGCAGGATGCTTAGACAAGTTGCCAATCGCTAACGCTTAATCGTCAATCGTAAACGAAAAGCAGTAACTGTCTTTGTCGCACTAATATGAAAGAGTGACAAAAAGGGAAAACTACGATACGCTACTAAGCGTTAGCGATTGGCAACTTGGCTAAGCATCCAGGGTCGCGTTTTATAAAGTTACAATTTACAATTTCGCTGTTTGCCTCTCTTTCTAGCCAATTAATGCGTGCGTTAGAGAGGCAAACAGCGAAATTGTAAATTGTAACTTTATAAAACGTGACCCAGGCCTCTATTACCGTGCGTTGGAGTGCATTTGTAGGAGTTTTATATATATGACAGCGACTGTATGCTACATGCTACTGTAAAGAAACATTTCTTTTGCTCCATACGAATGCGTCATTCTAGACAGTGGCTTGAAATTCCACACCACTCCACATGAATGTGTATTGGAGTGACAGGGTACATAAGTTGTCAGCCTCTGTAGCCTAGTTGGTAGTGACCCTGCCTACGAAGCTGAAGGTTCCGGGTTCGAATTCCGGCGAGGGCATTCTTTGTGTATTTATTTATCACAAATGTTTGTTCCTTGGTCATGGCTGTGTATGTATCTAATATCTATACGTATCTATCTATTATATATATCGTTGCCTGGTACCCACAACACAAGCCTTAATTGAGCTTACCGTGGGACTAGGTTGATTTGTGTAAGATGTCCCAAGATATTTATTTATTTATTTATTTATTATAAGGGATACTCGCGGACAAAGCTTCACTATCTCCTATGTAATCTCAACTCAGTCTCTGCCGCTCCACACGTATGCGTCATTGGAGTGACAGGGATGCTAGAAAACTTACGATTTTCGATGTTTGCACTAAAACTTCTGTTTCTATTATACTTACATATCCCATCTGTAATCTAGAGCTCCTTAGCGCCCACTTGTACGTCGAGCGTCTCTCTCATTACGCACGAATGCGCCATTGGAGTCACAGAGTGGAAAGGTTAAAGAAAACACTTGTATTTCGAGCGTCTCTATCGCTCTACGCTAATGCGGCATTGGAGTGACAGGGTACAGAAGGGATACTCGCGGATAAAGTTTCACCATCTCCTACGAAATCTGAACTCCGTCTCTGCCGCTCCACATGAATGCGTCATTAGAGTAACAGGGACATATGCTAGAAAACTTACGATTTTCGATGTTTGCACTAAGGCTTCTGTTTCTACTATACTTACATATCCCCTCTGTAATCTAGAGCTCCTTAGCGCCCACTTGTACGTCGAGCGTCTCTCTCATTACGCACGAATGCGCCATTGGAGTTACAGAGTGGAAAGGTTAAAGAAAACACTTATGCTTCGAGCGTCTCTATCGCTCCACGCGGATGCAGCATTGGAGTGACAGGGTACAGAAGGGATACTCGCGGACAAAGTTTCGCCATCTCCTATGTAATCTGAACTCCGTCTCTGTCGCTATCCACGCGGATGCGGCATTGGAGTGACAGGGTACAGAAGGGATACTCGCGGACAAAGTTCCTGGTGTCGGTCTCGAACATCTTGAACAGCACGACGAGCGCCGGCCCGTCGCAGAGCGCGTGGACTAGCGTTGAAAATGTCGGAAAAACAAATGTTTTTTTCGGAAATGTATGAAAATTTCGTTTTTCTCCGTTTTTTTTCGGGTTTTTACAGAAATCAATGTCTCTGTCACTGTCACTCCTTTCCACCTATTTCAATTGACTTTTCAAATGACATCGCGTTCTCTTGGAATATGAAAATAAGACCTAATTCACATTAGTTTACAGTTGAAAACTAAAATGGAAACTTTCATTGATTTTTCCGAAAAAATCCGGAAAAAACGAGCTGTTTGGAATGAAACGGGATTAAATCCGGAAAATTTCAACGCTAGCGTGGACGCAGGCCTCGTTCAGCTCCACGTCGCTCAT
Organism: Thaumatotibia leucotreta; assembly: GCA_025490895.1. Taxonomy (NCBI): domain Eukaryota; kingdom Metazoa; phylum Arthropoda; class Insecta; order Lepidoptera; family Tortricidae; genus Thaumatotibia; species Thaumatotibia leucotreta. The sequence continues at coordinate 10,444 of JALPQI010019542.1, read as the reverse complement.
GTACAGCGCCTCCGGCACCATCTCCTCTGTTATCTGATCTCCGTGTCTGTCGCTCTACGCTAATGCGGCATTGGAGTGACAGGGTACAGAAGGGATCATCATCATCATCAGCCAATTGACGTCCACTGCTGGACATAGGCCTCCCCCAGAGAGTTCCACAAAGATCGGTCGTGAGCTGTCCGCATCCATTGGACACCCGCAACCTTTACCAGGTCGTCGCTCCATCTTGTGGGGGGCCTTCCCACGCTGCGCCGTCCAGTGCGTGGTCGCCACTCGAGAACACGCCGACCCCACCGGTCATCGGTCCTCCGGGCAATATGGCCAGCCCACTGCCACTTCAACCTGGCGATTCTTCGGGCTATGTCAGTCACTTTCTTTCTTCTGCGGATCTCGTCATTCCTGATGCGATCTCGCAGAGAAACCCCGAGCATTGCCCTCTCCATCGCTCGTTGAATGACTCTGAGCCTCCTAATGAGAAGACAGAAGGGATACTCGCGGACAAAGTTCCTGGTGTCGGTCTCGAACATCTTGAACAGCACGACGAGCGCCGGCCCGTCGCAGAGCGCGTGGACGCAGGCCTCGTTCAGCTCCACGTCGCTCATGTACAGCGCTTCCGGCACCATCTCCTCTGTTATCTGGATCTCCTCTTTGGCGCCCACTTGTATATCTGTAGAAGAATTGTACCTGAGCAATTCTTTTTATTTTTGCCACAAAAATGAAATATGAAAATTTGGGTAAATTTTATACTATTTCTGCTCAGAATCACGAGCTGATTCCATTTCCGGCGAAAAAAAACTGTCCCAAAAATTTCATACATATTTCGAATATCCTCTTGTGTTACCGCCATAGAAGGTGTATGGAAAATAGTAACACAATAGGAAAAAAAATCATGGGACACTTTTTTTTCGAAGGAAATGGAATCGGCTTGTGATTCTGAGTAGAAATAGTATAAAATTTACCTAAAATTTCATATTTCATTTTAGTGGCAAAAATAAAAAGAATTGCTCACCTACAGATGTAGTGTACAATCTTTTCCTTTTCTGTTTTCATGGAAAGCGCCGAATATATCTGTCAGTCTCAATTAAGAAGTTCATTGTACAGCAATATAAATTCGGACGTTTCTTCTGTTTTCATGTTTTCTTACCTACTCTTTGCTATGACAGTGGCGACTACTTGCTAAGCACGTGTCAATTCTCATAAAGGTACGTTTTATGGCAATGCGGGAAGAACAGTATAAAGTTGAAATAGGGTATTTAGTGCGCGAGTCGATCGAGCTGAAGTCTCTTTTGATCTCTTTCAGGTTAGATATCTGTTTGTCTCGGATTCGGACCTGTATGTTTATTACTTTATGCGAGTGATAGACTAACTGAACAGATCATCAGACTAACTGACAGGCGCAGCCAAGTGCGGAGACATCTGTAACCTCCTTTACCTCCTGTAATGTAATTTACGAAATAAAGGCATATTATTATATAGATCACAGTTCCCAAAGAGGTGCGAGATGGACGGTAAGAAGTGACTTTCGACTCAGATCATTTGACTTCTCATGTTAACTTACCCTGTACGCCAATGGCGAGTACTTACTGAGTAAGTCCCAGTTCTCATAAAGGTCGTAGTACGCCTTATGGCAATGTGGGAAGAACAGTATGAAGTTGAGACGGGGTATTTGCTGCGCTAATCGGTCCGAGACGCGTCTCTTCCGCGCGGCGAGGGTGGCTATGCGGATCCGCTCTTCCTCTGCGAATTTCATCTCTTCCAGCTTCATCTCCTCTTCGATCCGAGCCTGTTCACGTGGTTATTAGTTTTATTACTATATTGTCGGGGAAAGTGCAATACCCCGCAAGTATGCTCAGTAAATAAGATTCATATTTCAAAGAATTTTGCTTGTAATTTAGGCCAGTCAACTTTTCGATCGACACTATTTTAGTCACGTAACACAGGCGACAATTCAATCAAGTTTGCTAGAAAAAATGCTTATAAATTGCACATGTGTTAGGCCTCACACAAGTTCACATAGATACATTTAGGTTCCAAGGGTTTTTCATTGTAAATATGTCTATAGTATTAATTGACGTGCATTTGTAAGTTCATGAAAAGTAAAGCAGAAGACAGAAAATATGTCGATTTAAAAGTTGATTGGTACGTACTTACTTGGTATTGCAAAAACCCCGACGATATGCCTGTGACACAAGATCATAAATTTGCAGGTATAATTATAGTAGCGAATGGTAGTAGCACATGAATCATCTGAAGTTACAGGCGTCCTATTGATACAGTAACTGAGGGCCTAGTGTAGGTAATAACAATAACTTATAAAAAACGTCTCGATCGCATTTAATTACGTTTTCATCGTCATTTGTATGAAATGGCGATAAAAAACGTAAACGCGATCGAGACGTTTTTTATAAGTTATTACCTACACTAAGCCCTCTGCTTATCATCAGGCCGGCCGTACGCTTGTCACCGTCGTGGTAGTGGTATAAATAAATAAAGTCCACGCTATGTTTCGGGTAGCGATATCATAAAGCCCTGGAATCTAAAATATCTGCTGTCAGTCCATATTTAGAACGAGGTACAGCAGCTGCAGCTAATCATCAAACTGCACCTTTATAAAGAAAGCGACCTTGTGCATACAATTGTTATTGAGTTATGTCGATGTCGTTCAGGATGCGAGCAGCCGAAGATCGAGAACGGTGGCGTGAAATTGGGGAGGCCTATGCATATATGCAGCAGTGGACTGCGATAGGCTGATGATATATGTATGTATGATGATGTCGTTCTAAAGATGCGATTCAATCTAAAAGATCGAAAGACGCGAGTGAGTGACACAGATACTTACGGTCTCCTCAGGCAGTTGGTCTCTGATTTGTTGCTTAGGACGCTCGATCCCAGTCTCCAGCTCTTGTTTCGTCAGCATCAGCTCCTCCTCGATGAGTCGACACAACTCGATGCCGTTAGCGCCGAACAGCCCGCGGGTTAACATGCCTTTCTACAACAGACCTTCATGTTTTACGAGTACGTATCTACACTACTAGCCTTTTGACCGCTAGACGGCGAAGCAATATATCGAGCTCCAGACGCCACGCGTTCACGATTATTGAGCGAAATTGAATTTTACAATTTACAGCGTAATAAGTCGCTTTTGTATCGGCGACGGTGACGGCTGTAGCCGTTGGTGGCGTCTTTGGCAAACTTTCCGGCGTCGTCTATAGCCGTCTGTGGCTGTGAAAAGGCTAGGCAGGTACAGACAGCGTTATATACTTTGTAGCAGTCGAAGTGCCGATATGTGGAATCCGAACTATTCGGCTACTTTGCTCGCTAAATCTCATGTGAAGCTGACTCTACCCTACACTCTACACTTTAAGTTGTGCTATAAAAGAGGTTTCTAAACTTTTTGTTTCCGTAGAATACAGGCAAGTTAAAAATCTAGGTTATTCCATAGTAGCTTAGAATTGAAATAAATACTGAAATTCAGCCAGAAAACGCCCATTGCCGAACAAAGGTCTGCCCCAAACTTGAGGAGTATACGAGTATATGCCATAAACGCCGCCACGCTTTTTATTAAATATGCTACTGCCCATCCCCTGGTGCATTTGGCCCCAGTTTAAAAACCTACCCGGGTCCTTTCAGACCATACTATCCCTAAATTATGCCATAAGTAACATTACCCAAGTCCGCTAATATGTATACACACCCATATAAAAAGGAACACCGGTTCGCTCCTGTCTTTAAACCGGTAGAGAACCTCAATATGGTCACACATGGCCTGAAAAATAAATTCGTATTTAAATTTAATCTGACAGGTGTCTTCCACACAGTACTATAGGTCTCTTCTACAACCTATACTTTTAGGACGTAATGCCCACATAATAAGTAATAACGCTGGGCCAGCGGGTTGGCGATTGCAGTAGCGTGTCCAATACGGCACTGCTGCTTTTCATCAATCTTCAATAAATAAATTGTCAGCGACACTTCGATCCCTTGGTTTGCGCCAGAGTTGGGCGTAATCAATTCCTTTTGGAATTAATTACAGGGTTACATTCCAGTAATGACGATTCCTCAGTAATGAATTACTAGTATAATAAAAATTACTGTAATGCTGTACTATGGTTACGCCTGTAATCCATTCCTTTGGGATCGGTATTGTAATCAGCTACTGTAATATTGAATCCACCGTAATCAAGTACTTCTGTAATCTGCATTACTTACAAAGTAATTTTGTTACTATTACTCGAAGAAATTGTTTTTGATTTATATGTCATTCTAGTTGATATCTGACATCCTAGCAGTTTCATGAATGTTAAAAACGTATTCTGAAAATGTAGTATATTTTTAAGATCCAAGATGGCGGCTAGAGGTGTGCGCCGATCGGCGTGGCGTCCGCCGCCGGTCATTTTAGCCACGCCGCCGCCGCCGATGTTTTCACCGGCGTGAAATCGGCGTGAAAATAATTCTTATTTTTATCTGTTTTGTGTGCGTATATTGCAACTTCACGTAATTAGAAGTAGTAGTAATAATACAAGCGTTGCTATCTTTTGCATTTTCTGCATTTAAGGCGCCGGAACCGACGGGGTCTGGCAATCTTACGGCTAAAGTAAAGCGCAACATCGACTTAGCGAGTGGTTTTATGGGTTTCGCGCAGCAGGGGTCGGCGTCTTCGAGAGCACCCTCAGTACTTAAGACCATACAGTCCAAAGTGTTTGAGGGTGATCTCAGGGGTGCTGTCCGGTTACTTATGTCAGATGACACTATTGCACCATCAGGCCCCGAAACCCTAGCAACTTTGGAGTCCAAGCACCCACCCCCATCACGACCTCTTGTGCTTCCACTTGAACCGGACAGATCTATTTCAGCTCTCGATGTCAAGGCAGAGGACGTTGTTCGTGCAATTAGTTCCTTCTACAACGGTTCTCCGGCCTGACTGGACGGAATTCGTGCGGCAGTTTTAAAGGAGCTTACTTCACACGCCGCAGGTGATAGTGGTTTTCGATTACTCGAGAGTTTAACAAAATTATGTAACTTTTTACTGAGCGGTCAAGTTAATGTTGATGTGTGTTCCTTTATTAATGGAGCGTCACTTTGCGCTTTAGTCAAAAAGGACGGTGGAGTCCGGCCGATAGCTGTTGGTAGCACTTTTCACCGTCAGTTGGTCGCCAAGCTGGGGTGTTCTGCAGTGAGGGAGCAAATGTACAGCCTCATCAGCTGGGGTTTGGTACTAAGCTTGGATGCGAAGCGGCCATGCGGCGGCGACGCGAGCTTTAGCTCTGAATCCAGGGAACTCCGACTGCCTTATTGTTAAATTTGACATCAAAAACGCCTTTAATTCAATTGACCGTGACGTGTTTTTGAGCCTTCCCTCTACCCTTTCCTTTTCCAGGTTTATCCATCTTCTATTAACCTTTTCTACAATAAATCTCTAATTCTGCCTCAGGTCGGTGCGCAGCAGGGCGATCCGCTCGGCCCACTCGCCTTCAGTCTCGCAATTCACAAAGTTATTTCAAAGCTGAAATCCCCGTTGAACGTTGGTTACCTTGACGATGGTACCCTTGGGGGGAAGCCTGAAGTAGTGGAGCGAGATCTGTTGACCCTTCTCCCCCAGTTACAACAGCTGGGGTGTGAAGTTAATGCAGCGAAGTGCGAGTTCTTTCCTTGTAGCCCAGACTCTTCCTGTTCTTTCTCTTCTTTTGGCGCCTTGTTACCTGGCCTGGTACATTTGTCAACGTACTCATTCAGCCTTTTGGGGGCACCAATTTTCCCAGAAGCTATCCCTGAGGCCTTTGAAGAACGCAGGCACGCACCTAGAGATAGGTTTCGGGATCTGCCAGCCCATTTAGCACTCGCTTTCTGAGCTTTTGTTTCGCGGTCCCGAAACTAACGTATTTTTTACATACCGTTCGTGCGTGGCTCTACTCCGGAGATATAGACTCTTTTGACTCGGTCCTGAAGGAGTCAATAGAGTCCCTGTTAAATGTGTCTCTCGACACGGAACAGTGGGACTAAACTTCACTCCCATTGTGGATTGGGAATAAGGCAAGCGCGGGATGTGTGCCTGCCAGCCTTCTTGAACTAGTCGCTCATATCTTTGCGATGGACGGCGGCAAGGCAACCATCCCGTACGCGTCCGAAGCTGAGGCTGCGTGGTCTGCTGTAAACCCTGGCTCAGCACTTCCGGATAAGCCAGAACATCAGCGGTCATGGGATGATGTGGAGGTGAGGCGTCTGGTTGACGGTCTTTTGGAGGGTACTGGGGGTGTCGAGAGGGCGCGTCTAATGGTCGTGTTGAGGCCCGAATCGGGAGCGAAGCTACAGGCGCGCTTCCCTGTCCAAATATGGGTACTCTCATTGATAATAACTCTTTGCGGGTGGCTGTTGCCCTCTGCCTGGGCTGCGATGTTTGCGAACCACATTTATGCATCTGCGGTGCCATGGTTGAGAGTAATTATTTTCTATAGAACCGATTTTCTTAAATCGTGTTTTGGCTTCCCGTTTACTACCATATATGGGTGTTGTTAGCGTCTTAAACCAAATAATTACGACAATTATAAACAATGTACACTTACTGACTTACACGCCAATTGGTCAAATTATTAAAAAAGTGATTTATTGATCTCATTGTCATTAAAAGATTTTAATAGAAGAAAAAATGTTAGGATCCTTTATAAAATTTTGAATAAACCCGTTCTTTTTAAAATTTTAACTTAACTCTTTTATTACGCCGATCACGCCGATTACGCCGCCGCCGCCGGCCATTTTCAGACCGGCGGCCGCCGCCGATGGTTTGGCCATCGGCGCACACCTCTAATGGCGGCAACTTTTTTTAGCAATTTTCATCATTATACTCGTTTTCGACTAATTCGCATACGTGGAATCCGATTTTCGGGTCCATTCTAAGATCCAAGATGGCGGCAACTTTTTTAGAAATTTTCATCATTATACTCGTTTCCGACTAATTCGCATCCGTGGAAGCCGATTTTCGGGTCCATTCTAAGATCCAAGATGGCGGCAACTTTTTTTAGCAATTTTCATCATTATACTCGTTTCCGACTAATTCGCATACGTGGAATCCGATTTTCGGGTCCATTCTAAGATCCAAGATGGCGGCAACTTTTTTTAGCAATTTTCATCATTATACTCGTTTCCGACTAATTCGCATACGTGGAATCCGATTTTCGGGTCCATTCTAAGATCCAAGATGGCGGCAACTTTTTTTTGCAATTTTCTTCATTATATTCGTTTCTGACTAATTCGCATACGTGGAATCCCATTTTCGGGTCCATTTTAAGATCCAAGATGGCGGCACAATTTTTTTCTTTTTTTTTGTCATTTTTGTCATTGTACTCGTTTTCGACTAAAACACATACGTGGAACCCGAATTTAGGGTCCATTTTAAGATCCAAGATGGCGGCACAATTTTTTTCTTTTTTTTGTCATTTTTGTCATTGTACTCGTTTTCGACTAATACACATAGGTGGAACCCGAATTTGGGGTCCATTCTAATATCCGAGATGGCGGTACAATGTTTTTCTTTTTTTTTGTAATTATTGACATTGTAGTCGTTCTTACATACACGAATTTATCGTCAATTTAAGATCTAGGATCTATGGACCTACCTAGTGAAAATAGAATATTTGGATTCCACGTGCGTGAATTAGTCAAAAACTAGTATGACAAAAATTGCTAAAAATTGTGTCGCCATCTTGAATCTTCAAATGAACCCTAAATTCGGGTTCCACGTATGGGTATTAGTCGAAAACGAGTACAATGACAAAAATTACAAAAAAAAAAGAAAAAAATGTGCCGCCATCTTGGATCTTAAAATGAACCCTAAATTCGGGTTCCACGTATGTGTATTAGTCGAAAACGAGTATAATGACAAAAATGACAAAAAAAGAGAAGAAAATTGTGCCGCCATCTTGGATCTTAAAATGGACCCTAAATTCGGGTTCCACGTATGAGTATTAGTCGAAGACGAGTACAATGACAAAAATGACAAAAAAAAAGAAAAAAATTGTGCCGCCATCTTGGATCTTAAAATGAACCATAAATTCGGGTTCGACGTATGTGTTTTAGTCGAAAACGAGTACAATGACAAAAATGACAAAAAAAAGAAAAAAATTGTGCCGCCATCTTGGATCTTAAAATGGACCCTAAATTCGGGTTCCACGTATGTGTTTTAGTCGAAAACGAGTACAATGACAAAAATGACAAAAAAAAAGAAAAAAATTGTGCCGCCATCTTGGATCTTAAAATGGACCCTAAATTCGGATTCCACGTATGTGAATTAGTCGAAATCGAGTATAATGACAAAAATTGCAAAAATGTGTCGCCATCTTGGATCTAATGGACCCTACAGTCGGATTCCGACTGTACATACCTGTATCATCATCATCATCATCATATCAGCCGAAAGACGTCCACTGCTGAACATAGGCCTCCCCCAAAGATTGCCACAATGACCGGTCCTGCGCCACCCGCATCCAGCGGACTCCTGCGACCTTCACCAGGTCATCGGTCCACCTTGTGGGGGGCCTACCCACGCTACGCCTTCCGGTACGCGGGCCGCCACTCAAGAACCTTCCCGCCCCAACGGCCATCGGTTCTACGCGCAATGTGCCCCGCCCACTGCCACTTCAGTTTAGCGATTCGGAGTGAAAATAATATTAAAATTCGCACGTCCTAACATTAAAGTAATTAAAAAGTAATCTAGAAGTATGGTCAACGATTCCAGTAATTTTGAATCGACATGTTGATTCCAAAGTATTAGTAATGCTAATATGCTATAGATTATTACTGACTCCTTCATACGTCATTGTAATATTCCGTTTCACGACATTACATTACAAGTAATATGCTACCCATAAGTACATTACAAAGTAAAATCAAGTAATATTGTAATCGGGAATTGATTACGAAATGCCCAACTCTGGTTTGCGCGGGCTAAATTTCCGCAACTCGACGTCAAACATTTTGCGCCTATTTTGCGTGATGGGTTGTCGGCACTACTTTTGCCAACCCAGCGCTACCAGAAAGCCTAACAGACCCTTGATGTTGCCGACGACTTCTGGGAGATACTTCGATCCCTTAGTCGACTATTACGACACCCACGGGAAGACGGGTGGTGACAAATGTATTCTTACTGCCGTCACCACGCAGCCAAGGCGAAGTAGTTTCCTTTGATAAGCGGTAATAAAAAAAATAAGCGCGAGGTTGTCTTACATAGAAAAAATAATTTTTCGCGATTTTGCACAGTATAAAAGTAGTTGGTTTGCCAGACTTTACGAGTATGTACCTACCCATGATGCTAAATAACCATCAGAATATTAGATTTTTTTATCGTAAAACTGTTTAAGTAATATATTGGTAGTGTTACAAAGTTAGTATTTTAAAAATATACATAATATGTAAGTAACATAGAAATATAAAAATATTTAACTCTTGTTATTAACTATCTACTTAGATATTGCGGTGAATGCATTTTACATTTTGTGAAGCAGCCACAACTCAACCACGAACTTATCGACGGATATCTAATTAATGTTAGACCAAGATAAGTTGGCAACTGTTTTGATAGCAGACACAGTGCACGTGTTATTTTATAGGAAATTTTATTTAATTTTAGCCTATGGGCGCGTGCAATATCATGGGAATCACATGCGCTTTTCTGATACCTTTTTGAATAGGTAACCATTTTAAGTCCCTTAAGAAAACCTCCGCAGGGAGTAAATACCTACATTCTACAGCCACGTATACTTAATGTTTAAAGTCATTCAGTCTTTATAGTTACTAAGGCATGTCCAGAAAATACAGTAGCTACTTACTGCCGTATATATTTTTTAATGAAACCGTACATTTACATGGATGTTATTAGAAAGAAGGGCTCTTTGCATTTATTTTCGGACGCTGGGGTGGATATTTATATGAATTGGTTTTTTATCGATTTTTAGCCGAACATCATAGAATTTGTCTCGGAAGATCGCATTTTTTGGGCTTTAGGGTGCAGCTCCACTGAGGCGGAGAGGAGTGGAGATGTGCAAAATTGTCCAATTACATTCTTCAAATTCATAATTCGAAACACTGTCATGCGGTCTCATTGGCCAATTTTCCACATCTCCGCTCCTCTCCGCCTCAGTGGAGCCGCACCCTTAACATTGGCATTAAGCATTATCAGAAGTTATTTTGATTTGGCCACTTTTAAACGAATAGTTTTGGTTTGTTAAACATGAAACAAAAGAATCAATTTACAGTTCCATGGCTGTTTGAACTCCATGGAACTATCATGTAACAATGGAGACAGATTGTACGATGGCTACTTTATTTCGTGGACAAGCCTTATACTTACCCACTTAGCACTTTTGTTTATGTTTATAAGTAGGTCATTTAATTTATATCACAAAGTACCCAAATATAGAGGGTCTGTTTCATAGAAGGCTCAAATAGTTCGGAA
>JALPQI010019541.1:0-28947 GCA_025490895.1 Thaumatotibia leucotreta | reverse complement strand
GTTGTAAACAAGTATACGGCTGCCCTGATGGTACGCACTAATCAGTCACGGCAGCTTTCGTGAAATCCATGGTACTCATATCTGATATTATAAACAAATTTAAGCCAAAATATATCTGTACATAGGTATAATCACAAAATGTGCTTTAGGTACCTCAGTACCTACGGTCGTTTTAAATTTTAATTTACGTGTAGGTAGGTACCTACTACATCTGACTTCAAAACTTCTCTCGACGGCGTTATTCCTTTGCGTTACACCGCCACTATTACCATCTCTTTCCTACTTAATCGCGACAATTTGCATGTCGAACTCTTCACACGGTGAAGGGGCGGACCGGGGGTGTTTAATTTTTCGCATTTTTCATATTTGACTATGATTTTTGACCAAAAATCACCTAAAATGTCCTCACGTGATTTACGAATATTTTTTTAGTAATAACGGACTGTGAATAATACATATTGTGTTATCTTTCGGGATCACTAGGCAGGTACTTTATGTGAATTAATTAACGTTGACTTTAAGTGAAAATTACTCATTACTGATCAATATTTTTAGAAAAATTATAATAACATTTTTTGTTCGGATTGCAGTTTTGGTAAAAGATTAGCAAAAAAATTAAGTTAATATGGTGCCATATTATAATAATCAACATGTTTTGTCCGTGATTGGCCATAAGGGCCCTTTTCCCAAATGTATGGGAGTGAAATTGTGATTTTTACGTAACTTTAATCGTCTATAAACGAAAAAGTGTGACCTGTAGAATAATATTAATACTTTTGTGATACTCTTGTGAACTGATTAAAATTAATTTAGAACATACTATACCAAATTTGTTATTGTTCTAGGAAATATTTAAGTGATATTTATTATCACATTTAATTAAAATAAAGATATTTCGTTAACTATGTGATTTTCATTTCTATCCTAAAATGTAAGGTCAAATATGTTCTACTATATACAATGTTTCAAATTAAAATATATAAAAGGAAAACAGAAAAAAATATTTTTTAATTATTCCGTTCATATGAGCGTGTTGCTCTTTTCAAAGGGGGTTTTTTCATGATTTGAACCTCACATTAAAAAAACCATAACTGAGTTCCAAGGAAGAACCCCATAAGATACGAAATCAACCATAACCCATGTAACTTCCAATGGGAACACACTTAAAACAAGGTTCAAACTTCATTTGACGATTTCTCAAAAGTGCATTTTTAGCATGTGTCAATTTAATGTTTTTTTATTTTTTAAGTATGAGACTTAGACACGTGTTTTTTCTGTATTAGATAGCATATTTAATGTAGATTTAGGATCTGTGCTTAACTCAATACCTGCCATAAGGGACCTATAGCCATGGACGGTCACATTTCATGTTTTTCGTAGCATAATTAGGTAAGGCGATATTAAACCAAAAACGTTAGCAAAACTCAACATTTTATCTAGTTTACAAAACAGGGTACTATAAGACCTACGGTAATGCATGTTATCTCATCTAGTTAAAAATTCATTCATCTTTAAACGTTACCTGGTACATATTGTCAAAAAATGTAAGGCTTTTTTTATAAAAATCAGAAACTAAAAATAGACAGTAAATTTCACAGTTTTTCACGTATAACGCAGCTAGCACAACTTTTTTTTGCTTGCAAAATGTGGTTTTATACTGCTCTATGGTGTCTAAATAACATACCAAAAATGCAGCTTTACTACATGTTTTGCGAGTTTAATGTACGATTTGACCGTACTAATATACCTGTAGCGGCCACTAAATGTCATTGACGTATAGTCTATAATCTGACAGATTTCTGAACGCACCCAAAATTGATGTGTCAGAACAAATTTCTTTGACGTTTTAGTTGTCAAACTCAAAAACCGAATAAGTGGCAGATTTTGTGTGTTGCTCCAGATAATAGTACATTACTACCGAGGCCGGGAAGTGACTGGTTGCCGGCCGTATATATGTAGACGGCCGAGCGAAGCGAGGCCGGATAGTATTCGGACGGCAACCCGTCACTTCATGGCCGAGGTATGTATAATGCTTTTCTCAAACATGCAATGAAATGAAACAAAAAAATTTATCTCCATTCTTAGAAATAGGCATGATGACTGGCAAGTCAAATCAGCATCTTTTATCGAACTGTCAAAACGATCACCACTATGGAATTTTATATGAAATACTCAAAAGTGACGTCACGTTCGAGTACTGCCAAAGGACCTACTCTTTTAAGTTCTTTTAAATTTATTAAATAGAAGTTCTGTACAAAAATTACAGCAATCTACATCTTAGTAATAATTTATTCGTGTATTATGTCGTGCATAATGTTAAATAATTTATTTTAGCAACAGTCATCAACTCATCATCCCTATTATAAGTCAACTGCATAACTAAGTCTTTGAAAGTTTGAAACACAACAAAAGTCAAATACTTTTTTTTATATATTTTAAGTCCTTGTTCGCGAAAGCACTAAGCTATACTGCCTTAAAAATCAAATACGACACAGACACCTCATTTTTTTTTAAGTTCGACCTGTTTGAAACGCGCCAATTTTTAATTCTAAAAAGCAGTATTAGACGACTCGGTCTGTTGGATCCAATTAATCGCATTCGATGATCGGGGCCGACGGATCGCACTGTATAATACTGCTTTTTAAATATTATTTTGAGTAGTTATTGTACATATTTTAAATTTTATAATTTAAATACTTAATTATAACTGCAACAATTAGCCAATCATTTTTTTTAATACTAATATTACTTACAGATAATTATTGGCTAAAAGCCAAGATGCCAGGTCACAACCCTATGTCGAATGAAAATTAAAAAAGTGGCACTTGCCGGCCTAGGCCGGCAACGAGGTACTTCCCGGCCACTTTTTAGGCACGTAACTACAACATTTCATTGCATGTTTGAGAAAATACTATTATTGTGTCGAAAAAAATTACGGTAAGTGCTATGTGTTAATTTATTTTGGTAGTATATAAGATAATGTAAATGTAGTATGTCATAATAAATGGTCACAGTAACAGTTTTTTACTTAATATTTTGCTCTTAAAGTTTGTGGGCCCCATATGACCTGTGCCCGTTTTGGTTTGGTACAAGTGGTTTGTGTGTGACCACTGCCCGGCTGGGCATTTATGTGAAATTTAAGGGTAAATTCATTACTGTACACTATGTAGGTCCACCCACTAAACATCTCAAGACTTACTGTAAGTATATAATAATAAGTTAATTATCTCATTACTTTGTGTATATAAATATTTGAACACAGACAAAGTACCTAAATAGGTTTCTAATTAGTCTGGACGTGACAAAATGTTTACAGATAAATACTGACTCATACAGTGATATACAGTAGCCATCGCCAGAATAAATAAATAATGAATAAATATATTGGGACACCTTACACAAATCAACCTAGTCCCACGGTAAGCTCAATTAAGGCTTGTGATGTGGGTACTAGGCGACGATACATATAATAGATAAATACATATAGATACTTAAATACATAGACGGCCATGACCAAGGAACAAATATTTGTGATATTTATAAGTTAGTTTTGAAACGGATTTTGCTATATGGCGTTTGAAAATAATAGTTCATTGTGCATCAAGGGAGGTAAGTCCTGAATCATATTCCGCTTACCGACCGTGATGCATACATACAACGGTTTTCATCACACTTGCCGACAAAAAAATTAGTTTGAAGACAAAATATTATTAAATGACGTACTGACATTTCTATTACTCCCTAGGGAATTTCAGTTTTCTATTACTCCCGCTACGCGCGCAAGCAATGGCGCGCTTAGACAGCAAGCGTGATGAAAAAATGAATATCCTTTTTTCTTACTTTTATTGTGGTCTTATTTTGTCCATAATTACATGTAAACATATCAACTACCCATATTTTAAAGACAAACGGGTCTTAATCGCGTAAACTTACGTTTAATTATTACCTGACGTTTCGGGCATGACGTTACACCCGTGGTCGCAGGCAGACTGGCGAGAGAATGTATCAACACCTTCGAGCTGCGCGGGTTTTTCGAACTACCCGCACTTGATCTTGATTATTCACTTCTAGGCTAGGGTTGTCACTAGGCCTACACACAACACTCACAACATCCAATGACTTTAAAATGGATGTTTTACCACGCTTACATTTGTAAATCACGGGATTCCACGCGGACGAGATTCCTTGCCCCTCATTTTGATGAAAATTCCGATGTGTCTGAATTTCAATAGCTTCACGTACTTTTCGGCTATGATATATACGCTCGGTTGAGAGAACTTTCGAGCTATGGAGCTCAATCCAGTGGTTAGGTCCGGACTCCAACAAATGCTCGGCCACAGCAGACTTATTTGTTTGACGCTTTTTAACAGCCCGGAGTGTGGTATGGTAAAATATCCTTAGGCGACCTTAGATGCCCTGCCACCTTTGATAACGGCAAAAATGCTGGTCGCCTTGCAATGCTTTTTGCCTTATGTCAGGGGTGTAACGGACAAAATAGGTACGCTTTTGAATAAGTATTCCATACCAATCGTTTATTTATTTATTTTTTTAAACTTTATTGCACAAAATGAAAGTACAAATGGCGGACTTAATGCCTTAAGGCATTCTCTACCAGTCAACCACTGGGCCAAAAAGAGAGGTTTGATAGGTGCAGGCAAGAAAATCGTAAAAAAAAGTCACAACTATTACAGTCTTCATTCAGATACTTAATAGACTTACACATATACTTCATACCATACACATACATATACAGGGTGTTTGTTGTCGTTAGCCAAATTTGGATATGTCATTCGCGATCACCAGTACACAACATTTTTGAAAAAAAAGTGACACTTTTTTTTAGTTTTTTATCCGGTAAAAATATAATTTGTGGTCACTAGGCAAGTTTGTTTCAATCCGTGCGATTCGATGGCAGACAAAAGGGTAGCAGGTTTGAGTAGTCAAGTCTTAGCCAATCAGGAGTTCATCACAAGCACCGATCAGCCGACGTCACTCACCCCACCATCGGTACTAAACAATGAATAAAATGTCCTAACTACATGCACACACGATTGTTATTTGATTAAAACTGCCCAAGCGCATACCTACCTGTGCCTGCTCGTCGTCATCAACAATTCAATTTGCTTAGAGAGTGCATTAGAATCGATATCTGAGGTAAACCAGTACGCGTTTGTATGACGGAACATTTTAAGTTACTCCGTTCTTGAGGTCAAATTATGCTGGCTCGGCTGATCGCAAGATGCCATGTGCCATTTGTACAGCTCTCTGTAAACAAAGAAGGAGTGCGCTTGTTGCGAGTTGCGCGTGAACGCGCTCGAGTCAAACTACCCTCAGATCGGCGCGCAACTCAAAATACCCTCACTATTAGTACTGTATGCGATAGACTGATAATGCTGTCTCGTTTGATTTACCTGCAAGTTAAGCTCCACCTCCATTCCCCACCACGCGTAGGAAACTTGTTACGTACGTTATAACGCATTGAATTAGTTACCTTATGCGGGTTAATTAAAGTTGCAAACTCAAACACCCTTTCCAATCTGATTTGGCAGTTATGAGATGGTGGGGCAGTAGGTACGCAAAGTAAGCAAGTGATCATAGTGACCAAACATTCGTTAGATAATGGGATTTAAAAAAAAATCTATAACAAAAAGGATAATGAATAATGGATTATTTTTGTTTTACCAAATATTTTTTTACGCCTTTATCCAACACATATTGCAATATGGCTAATGATATAAAAAAAACACCCTGTATACATACAAGTGTACCCACAATGAAATACCAAGAAGATTATTAGTCACGCAACTTTGACAACAGATGCTTGCGAAGCATGTGCTTGAAGGAGAGTTTACTCTGAGCTTTCCTTATAACGAGAAGAAGGCCATTCCAAAGGCGTATTGTCTGAAGAGTGAAAGAATTCGTCATAAAACCGGTACGATGAAGGGGAATAAGGAGTTTAAGGCTGCGGGAGGTACGGAGATCACTACCGGGGCGAGAACAACCAAATTTAAAATTAGACTTGAGATATTCAGGTGTGTGAGGGTCAAAAAGAAGGGAATATAGGGTACATAAAAGTCGGAGGGATCTACGTTCTCTTATGGGAAGCCAGTTCAGCTGCTTGTGGTAAACAGATACGTGGTCATACTTCCGAAGACCATAAATGAACCGAATACAGTTGTTGAGCAGCCTGTCTAGTTTAATGAGCGATGATTGAACGAGATTCGAGTAGCACACATCAGCATAATCGATTACAGGAAGGACAAGAGCTTGTGCGAGAAGGATCTCAGTGCTTACTGGTAGGAAATTCTTGAACCTGTAGAGCGATCTCAATGTGTTCGTCACTCTACGGCCCACATCGGCGACCTGGGGCTCCCACGTAAGGCCACTATCTAATATCAGGCCCAGGCTCTTCACAGTAGGCGATAGCGGAATAACTACATTTTCAAACCTGCTACGTTAGGTAAATCCATCAAAGCGAGCATGCGGGGACTCCCAAGCACGATTGCTTGACACTTTGATGGATTCACCGCAATACCAAAAGAACGTGACCATGCAGAGAGGCGGTTTAAATTACAGTTCATGGTCGACACTGCACGATCAATATCTTTAATATTTGCCTGGGTGTAAAGTTGCAAGTCGTCAGCATACAGATGGTAAGAGCAGTCAAAGTTAGGCGTGACCATATTAATAAAAATAGAAAAGAGTAGAGGAGAAAGAATGCCGCCCTGTGGGACTCCGGAAGGCAGATCACACCAGTCAGAATAACTTTGTTTACATGCCGTTATCAAAGGTGGCAGGGCATCTAAGGTCGCCTAAGGATATTTTACCTTACCACACACCGGGCTGTTAAAAAGCGTGGACGCGAAGATCTGCGCGTTTAAAGAAAATATGAAACATACATAGGGGCTGAACACATAATAAAATAAATACTCTCCTTTTGGCAGTCGTGTAATAAGCAGAGTCATGAACATTTGTTTTGACTAAATAAATAAACATAAAACACATGAATGTCAACATAAAACACGTTAATTAAAATGCGAAAATTGTGCAGATTAAAGTGATGCATTTTTTGTAAAATAACTGATTGATATTGCTTCCGGCCGAAATTTAATCCAGCGTTCTCATTAGGATAAACCGTTTTTTTTTATTTACGTGTAGGTATTTATGTACTGTGTCAGGCAGGCTTCCAAATGTCCCTGACAATAATTACATCGTTCGTACTTATTTCTATTACATTGGATTTGTCGCTTTCGGTCTGGTCCTGTCCGAATCATTATTGCCCTTAGCAAATAGTCTTTTCAGTAATTAAGTTTAGTTTATTTATTTAAGAACAGTTTTCCGTCGTGTCTTTATATTGAATACCTACAGCCAAATACAAAATGAGGTGTACACAAAAATGCTCAAAAATATGTCCCAGTGCACTCTAATTCTGTATATTAATAAGAATGAAGTAACATATTTATGAGCGGATTCTTTCGATACTTATTTTTGCACTGGACTGTACACGGTATTTCATGAGCCACTACATAAGTATACTGTAAATATATATACAAGTTACATGTTTAAGTATATGTATGAAGAGAAAACTCGAAATGTTCTACATCGCACTATTGAAGTTTTTCTTCGAAGCCTAAGACGTGACATGACTGTCACAGCTTAGTTGACACATCTTCTTGACCGCTAAGTGTGTATGAAACAGATACATTGTACAAACCCGCTTGTGGTCAAGGGGTAAAATGCACGGCTGCTACGCCAGCGGTCGTGGGTTCAAGCCCCGGCTCGTACCGATGAGTTTTTCAAATAACTTATGTACGATATATCATTTGATATACAGTAAGTACCGGTCAAAAGTTTAAGTTCACTCCATGATTTCGATACAAAATACACTTTTGGGGGATTCTTTTTTCAGTGTTAACAACAAAATTTCAAGATCTATTTAATATTAATTTCCCATAGAAACTGAACAATTTTATACATTAGATCCGATAATAATTCATAGGCAAACGAATTTTCATGATGACATGACTGCCAAAAGCTGCCACCAGCTGCCTCAGTTGTTCAAACTGTTCGAAAGTAACGGTCAATTAAAAAGAAATAGCTCAATAATCATTCACATATTACTTTAAACAAGTGTCGAGTGCTGGAAAAATGATGATGACCCAAAGACTCGATTTCATATCAAAATCGTGGTGTGAACCTAAAATTTTGTCCAGTACCTACTGTACACAAAGTGCTTTACGGTGTAGGAAAACATCGTGAGGGAACCTGCATACATCTGCGACGAAATTCAAGGATGTATGAGAAGTTCCCAACAAGTATTGGGCCAGCGTTGCGGAGAATGGCCGGGGGTCGGGGGGGCCAAGCCCCCCGCAAGGGGGGCTCGGGGGGCGAAGCCCCCCACATTAAAAAAGAACATATTGTAGTTCCCCCACCCTAACCTGGATAGGTTTGTTAGGTACCTTTCATCCCTTAGAGCAGAAATAGAAGCCCCGCGCAGCGGGGCTTCGTCGACCGGTTCCCAGAAGCCCATTTTTTCAAACGCTTGTAATTTTTAATAATATAGCTAGTACTTATTTGAAAAAACTGATAATTACTGATGGCGTTTGAATATTCCATTAAATAATATTATTGCACTTAATAATATGGCCAACAATTAATATGGCAACAATTGCTTCTGGCATTTGAATATTCTATTAAACCATATTATTGCACTTAATAATATGGAAAAGAAATAGGATGGCATTGTATGATTATGGAAGGTAATATTCGGGTAAACAAGCAGTATATCATACAATTTTTATGGTAAACAAATCATTCGGGCAAATTCGGGCAAGTTAGATTCGGGCATATGAATATTATGTTAAATAACTGTCGGGCAAACAATAGACAACCCTGAAGAGGCTTTAAATATACTAAATATACTTCAAATTATTTCAGGCATTTATTAACCAACAAGAATACAAATATAATCAACATTTTGTATTTCAAACTTAACATATTTATTAACTTGTTATATTTTCGATTACAAAACTAAGTATCCTTCAGGATATGAGATTACAAAATTAAAGAACATTAATATTAATCTTTTTATTATAAAAAAATAAAATTAAGCAATCAAAAATGCTATTAAACTATCTAATTTGGTTACAAATAAGATATTTTTGTAAAATTACATGCTTTTAAAATAACCATTCTTGTCTGCCGTCGACACACAATTTGTTTGAACATTCAAATTCAAAGCAATTTTCTAGTCCCGCGGAAGACGCTGATTATTTGCACGACGCTCTTAATAAGGTCTCACTATTTTTTTGGCCAGTTTCTTCATAAATTTGAACCTTTTTTTTCAAAACTGTGTCAAACTATTTATATGAAAGTAACAATTATTATGAAATTTAAATAACACAACCACAACCAACTACGCGCGGTCCCTGAGAACTTTAAAAATGTATCGTAACCACCTACATGCGGTCTCACAGACCGCCGATGCTAGTTTATTACTCACCAAATCCAACTATTTATATCTTCCGTAATGAAAGGTTCCCCGACTGCAATCGAAACAAAATATAGTAAGTAATAAGACGAGCGCCTATTATGTAGACACGCTCACAAGAATTAACCTGAAGAAGGAATTATTTGTTACTTTTCAGTTCGCATAAAACGGCAGTCGTGTTTTTTAATTTTTTAATTATTTTATTTATTTCAGGTTCATTATTGTGAGCGTATCTACATAAGTATAGGCGCTTGTCTTATTACTTACAATTAAATATTTTGTTTCGATTGCAGTCGGGGAACCTTTCATTACGGAAAATATAAATATATGGAGGTTCCCCGACTGCAATTGAAACAAAATATAGTAAGTAATAAGACAAGCGCCTATACTTATGTAGATACGCTCACAATAATGAACCTGAAAAAAGAATTAGGTATTTGTTACTTTTCAGTTCGCTTAAAACGGCAGTCGTGTTTTTTTAATTTTTTTATTATTTTAATTATTAGTTGCGATCATTCTATACTTATTGCTAATGATGGTAAGCGGTCACCGTAGCTTATGCTTGCCTACAACACCAAGTGAAGATTATTTCCAAGGCATACTTGCAATCCTGGTTATGATTAGATATGATATCTAGTTCCTTGATGGAAAATTGAGTTTAATCTCAGTCTGTTGAGTATACAGGCCATTACAGGCTATAACTAAAATACTTACTAATCGTTTAATCATTTAAAAGAGTATTAAGTAATTAAACTTATTAGGAAACATTACATAATACTCTTGTACGGTGGACCATTATTGGGTTACACGCCGTAGATTTTTAAAGGTATTACTGTCCTGCTAATTCGAAAAGCGCTATCTCAAAAATATATATTATGAATTTGAAAATGGAACTGTGCATATATAATTGAAAGTACATATTAGAAGTTCATTTCATTTTCAGATAGCACTAGTCTGCTTAGTAGAATAGTATACGGGCTGTGAAAATAAACAAAAAATAGGTTTTTATACGTTTATTATACGAAACAAAAACACATAATTATAAGCCATTAAAATAGGTATATGACTTTCACAAGAGTTCAATACAAAGGATACATTAAATATTTCTAACATAAAAATACTTAAGATTATTATTCTCATATTTACTTCGGAATCTACAAAAAGGAACTATTTCCCCATGCCATAGTCGAAACTTTATCTGATAAAATGAGTCGTTTATCATCTTTGTTATATAATGCAAATTTATTAACCATCTGAGTACATGTAGATTTCATGTTTGATGGTTTTGAATAAACTATTTTTTTTTCGAATGATTTTATCATTTAACAGTATATCTTTGTAATTATGTAGAGTCAAATCTATGATGGCCCCAGTTTTAGTACCTTTTGCTTTTTTGATGAGCTGTTTTTTAACTTCCAGGTGGTTACTAGTAATAGAATACAACTTAGACCTCAATCCTACAAATTCTTTTATAAGTGGTCCTTCGAACTCATCTTTGAATAGCCCAGGAGTTTTTTATTCCGCAAAGGAATCTGAAAATCATTTGATGGACTGTAATTACTTGTATCAAAAAAATCCATGAAATGTTTTCGTAGGTCCCGGTAAAAGTCTCTAGTTTTAATTTCGTAAATGAAACTGTCAGTGTCAGTATCACAAAGACTAACGCGATCACCGTAGTGGGGTTTCATTACCGAGTAGTGAAATTTATACATATGGTTTTTTGATAGTTCTAATACTGAAAATCCTATGTAAATGGGTTTATCTAATACAACCCTTTCTGGCTGCATTTGGATGGCTACCAAGTTATCAGTTAGCACTGTAGCGCTATGAAAATAAGGTCTAGCTATTAAAGTACTGGCAGAAGTAACCTTTTTAGTTGTGTTTCGTTTGACATAAGTCATAACGTTTACACGTCGTTTACTATCTTCGAGAGTTTTCCCGAATACAGAATTGTTCATTAATTTGAAATTGAGTTTTCGCATTTTTTCTCAACTCTGTATTTAAGTCTATGTATTCCTTTAGAAAATAATTTTGTTTAAACTTAAGTACGCGGTGTATTTTGGTAATAACCAAACCGTTCCTTAAACACGTTTTTAGATGCACGTAATGAATAACATACTCATATTTATCAAACAAATTAGGAATTAGTTTTGTAGTTTTTCCTCCCGGAGGAACAGACTTTTCGGCACAAAAAGGGTAATCGTTATGAGCATGATGTAAATATTTAGGATAAAACAAATCGACCTCTAGTATATACCCAAATTCAGCGTCGTCAGAAACCGACATAATATCCAATTTGGAAATTTAAATAACATCCAAAAATCTAAAATCTGACACGGGCAGTGATTGTGACATTGCATACCCGTACATATTATTGCAATCAATATATATGACAAACGAATCAGGGGATTTGTCATCGTAAGTGTCCAAACACATACAAATTCCTCCTCGAATCCCTTTTTGAATAAAGCGAATGATTTCTAGGTCTGATATTAGCTCCAATTTGATACCAGTCTTTAATAATATCGCATCGAATGAAAGACTAGGAAAGGTTAAGTAGAATGCGGGATCTAGTCGGTAACTGATTTTACAATTTCTCCGAAAATTGTCAAAGATGTCTGATAAAAGTAGCACGTCTGTTTTAAGGTATAAGTCAGTGTATTCACCAATATTTTTTAAATTAAATGTATCCCATACAGTTTTCGCATGCCTATAATCTTTATCATCTATGTCCTCTGAAGTTAATGAGTTAAAAAATAAATCTTTTGAAGGTAATTCAGTCTCGGTAAATGTATCCCAACATGTAATATAGTCATAAGGATATACACCTTTTCTAATCAACAAGTTAAATTTGATTTCATCAGGAAAAAATAACCGTAAGTGAAAAAAGTCTGACCTATCAAGTCCCTTTGCTAATTTTTCTAAACTAGTATCTAGGAATTTAAATGAATCTACGAATCGTATTCGTACATACTGATCGTCATGCATCTTTAAGAACTTACTGAATGATATCTAGTTTTCTTTATTCTTAGGAATTATTTGCACTGAACCTGAGTTTCAAAGTCGCTATAAATTACAAAAGGAACATCATAGATAGATAGATATATGCAGACTATAGATAGATGCAGACTTTATTGAAACATGCCATGACAATATGTAAACTTAACTAATTACAAACTATTAACTAATTACTAACTAGTAACTAATTACTAACTAATTTATTGTCACGACATCGTAACAAAAAGGCGCCGACTCAGCATTTGCTACAGCATTGCTGCTGCGGCGCTGGTATTCTGCCGGAACCTAGCAGTGTGCGCGCAGCGCAGATACACTGTGTCCAATAAGTCGTAACACGAGTTATAATGATAATGTATAAGATTTAAACAAAACAAAAAGAAATCTATTAATTTACAGGCAACCTATTTCACACCTAACAACTTGCTGTTTTAAAGTTTATTTAAACTATATCTTAACTAGGAAGCCTTAGGTACCTGCCTGTTTTTGGAGAGTCATTAAATGCGATTTAAACTTACGTTTAAAATATGTTTTTGAACAGTTTATGTCACGAATTGGTGGAGGAATATTGTTCCAACACTTTGAGGCTAAATACCTAAAGCTTCCTCGAAAAGCAGCAGTCCTGTGCTTGTACGGAACTAGAACACTTGCTCTTGTAGAGCGATGATTAATTGCCATGGACGACCATTTCAATTTTTCATACAAATAAATCGGGCTACCAGTCTTAATAATATCAAACAGTAAACTAGCAAACAAATATTCCCTACGATGAGAAATGTTTAACATGTTACCTTTATTCAAATGAGGAGTGATATGAGAACGAGGAGGCACAGGGAAAACAAAATCTTACACAAGCGTTTTGCACCCTCTGTAATATCTTGTGGGTCTTAGCTAGTAAACAGGAGCCAAATGATGTGCAACAATAATTTAACTTAGCAAGAATGAGAGTGTCACAGAGGAGAATTCTTAGATCAACGTCGAGGTATTGGCGTATTTTATACAAAATTTTTAGTCTATAAAAGCAATTGCGTGCAAGTTTAGCTACATGGTTTTGGAACTGCAAAGTAGAGTCCATAAGAACACCAAAATTTCGGGCTTCTTGAACCAGTTCAACTTCTTCGCCAAGAATAGTTATTTTAGGAGAATGATTTAGCTTTTTAATTGCTACGTCAGTGTCTGCCGGCTTAAAAGATATATAGACCTGCAGGTCATCAGCATACAAGTGATATTTACAATTTTGAATGGTCTTGCTAATATCAGTTGAATAGATTATAAAAAGCAAAGGGCCCAAAATGGAGCCTTGCGGGACGCCTCTGTTAACAGCTTCTAAATCCAAAACCTGATCACTATCCAAACTCACCTGTTGCCGCCGGCCTGTAAGGTAGTTTTTGAACCATTTCAAAGCCGAATCAGAAAAACCATAGTATTTTAGCTTCGACAATAAAATAGATACATTTATCGTATCAAATGCTCTAGACAAATCAAGCAATGTTAAGGCAGTAGCCATGCCATTGTCCTGGGCAGATAAGATCTCATCAATTACGTCATGTAGAGCAGTATTTGTACTATGACCTTTCCTGAAACCCGATTGCCTAGTAGGCAAAATATCATTTAGCTCGAGAAACGACATGAGTTGATTGTAAACGACCTTTTCCAGTATTTTTGAAAGATAAGGTAATAAACTAATGGGTCTTAGATCTTTCAGTTCATGGGGGTTGTTGTTTTTCGCAATTGGTCTAACAATTGCAGTCTTCCATAATTGAGGGAAAGTTGACGTTTGAATAGACGTATTGATGATATGTACTATATATTCAAGAGTAAAAGGTAGGGTTAAGAGGATCATGTCAGCAGAAATACCGTCACATCCATGCGCATTAGATTTAATACATAGTATCGCTCATAATTTTTAAATTGAAGATATGTACCTTTTTCTGGGAGTACAGTAGCAATTCCACTACAGGTATGCCTTTCAAACTTGTCCAGTGATGGAAAAAATAAGAGGAAATCTTCGCAAAAGGAAAGTTTACCATGATGTTTAGTTATTTGCGAACGAACCAATCGAGGTAAATTATTTATCAAAACGTTAATTTTCTTTTTTTCTTTTGTATTGAGATCTATAAAAAGGACCTGCAACTGTGCGGTTGTCAATTAAAGAGTACACATTAATACTTAAATCAACATTATTTTGCTCAAATATACAAATATCTGACAAAGTCATGGGAAAACTGATGCCATCAATATTCAACACATCCATGAAGTCGTACGCTCTTTATGATTTGTAGATGGATAAAGAGCTGCAACAATACTCCACAGTAAACAAAAGTCATCTTTATTTTGTATATTTATACACACTTTCTTGTTTTTAATAATATATGCTTAGGCAAATCTATGTAAGAGGATCCTTTCAAGGGTTGTTATTTATTAACGTTAATCTCTAAATATAAATTGGATAAGAAAGTCCATCCGCTATCACGCTCTTCAAAATCTTCAATCCTCTTTTTAAATCAGTTATTACTTTTTGGTACAACCCAGAAAAAATATAGTTTTGATGTACTGTAAAGTTTTTATTTATTTAATCTTTATTGCACAATAAATAAAGTACAAAAGGCGGACTTAATGCCATAAGGCATTCTCTACCAGTCAACCATTAGGCCAAATAGAAATTAAAAGTATTGGTGCGGTGAAAGACACAAGTAAAAGAAAATTAAAACAGCAAACAAAAAAATACTACAATACATGTTGAGAAATATGAATACACAATAAAAACAAATATATACAATTATCAAATATTTAAATACATACAAAGAATATAGTATACATACATACATACCATAAGTACCCGCTACTAAACTACTACGAATCCTATTTACGAGACTCTTCCAATAAATCCTTACGCAACTGACGCTTGAACAAATGCTTGGACTGAGCCTGCCGAATTTCCAAAGGGAGATCATTCCATAGACGGATCGCGTGTACGACAAAGGAGTTGGACATAGATCCGGATCGATGCTGAGGAACATAGAGTATGAGTTTACGGGAGGAACGGAGCTCACGGCCCGGCTGCGCAGTAACAAATCGGAATTTTGAACGCAGGTACTCTGGCGCTGCCGGGTCGAACAAAACACTGTATAGCGTACACAGGATCCGCAGACTTCGACGCTCTCGAATACGGAGCCAATTGAGTTTCTCACGAAAGTAAGATACATGATCATACTTCCGGAGGCCAAATATGAATCGTATGCAATTATTTAGGAGCCTATCGAGCCTGTCCAAAAGTGCTTGTGAAATGTTAGTGAGACACACATCCCCGTAATCGATGACAGGCAGCACTAAGGCCTGTATCAGCAGAGTCTTTGTATTTACTGGCAGAAAATGTTTAAACCTATACAACGATCTTAGGGTGTACGTTACTCTACGACACAAATCGGAAACCATGGGCTCCCACGTTAAACCACGGTCAATGATAAGCCCCAAATTTTTCACGCTCGACGAAACCGGTATCGCAGTACCCTCAAACAGGATAGGTCTTATGCGAATATTATCTGAGAAAATGGCAGATCGAGGACTTCCTAGGGTGATAGCCTGACACTTGGACGGGTTAACAGCAATGCCAAAGTCAGTTGACCAGGCGGAAATGCGATCGAGGTCCCGATTAATCTCCGATATACCGCTATCGACATCGTCTATTCTTACCTGAGTATATAGCTGCAGGTCGTCGGCGTAAAGATGAAAGGAGCATTTGAGGAGAGGAGTAATTAGGTTGATAAAAACCGAGAATAGCAAAGGTGAAAGGATTCCACCCTGGGGAACACCGGAAGACAGATCACACCAATCAGAGAGTGAACGATTAGCACGAACCCTCTGACGGCGACCACACAGGTAAGAAGAAAACCATTCAGCCGCTGATGATGAGATACTTAAGTGGTCAAGGGCAGCAAGAAGCAGATCGTGATTCACTGCATTAAATGCGTTCGAGAAATCAATTAGGACCATAATTGTAACGAGAGAGGATTCAATGCCCAACCTCACATCTTCGATAACTTTAAGTAGGGCTGTAGAAGTACTATGTCCTGGTCGAAAGCCTGATTGGAGTGGGGAGAGAATAAAGTTAGCGGAGATGTGGGTAGACAATTGTTTATGCACAATAGCTTCAAGTACCTTCGATAAAAATGGGAGAATTGAAATAGGGCGAAACTCTTTGGGCATTGAGGGGTTGGGGACTTTTGGAAGTGGGATAACGAAAGCACTACGCCACGAAGAGGGAAATACACCGGAACAAAGGGAGAAGTTAACAATAATGGGTAATAATAGGAACAATACATTCCAGGATACGCAATATCATAGTCCTACTTATCTCATCATGCCCAACTGCATTTGTTTTGACAGAAAGTATCACTTTTCGTATCTCATCATCAGAGACTGGTGCCAAAGAAAATATAGTTTTAGAAGGAGAGGGAAGAGCACGTATGTACGATACACTTTTAGACGTAGAAGCGGGATTTAAAGCAGAACCTTTAGAAAAGTGAACGTTTAAGTCGTACAATGAGATGGATGAAAAGTTACCCACATCGCTAGCAGACTTCCCCACACCGATGGACTTAAGGAATTTCCACACGTCTGCAGGTGAACTCGGGACAACATTTTCGTGAATGTATTTACGTTTTGTATCTCTAATGATCTTGTTACACCGATTCCTGAGCAATTTAAAAGAAACCCAGTTTTCTTCGCAGCGATCGAGTTTGTATTTGCGAAACGCCAGATCACGCCTCGTCATTGCGATACGGACCGCTCTAGTAATCCAAGGCGCGGGCGGGCGCTAAACTTTGACGTTTCTAACGGGCGCGTGCTTGTCAAATAATTTTAAGACAGCCGTGTTAAGCGCAGTCACCGCCTCGTCAACAGTTGATGCTGTAAGCGTAGGCTTCCAGTCAATTTCACGCGCATCACGTACCAGTGCATCAGTGTCCACCCTCGCAAAGCATCGTAACTGAATAGAAATAGGATGTGCCTTGGGAGGGCGCAATTTATAGCACAGGAAAATGAGGTCATGCCGCGAAAAGCCTGGCGCAGACAACTGACCCACCTTACCCACATGATCGGCTGAGGATACCAGAACAAGGTCCAGCCAGGAATCCGTTGTGTCGACACTATGGTGTGTAGGTTTTAGTGGTAGCACAGAAAGTGCTGTCGAGTCAACTATCGATAAGAGCTTCTGAGATCTAAGATTATTTTTTAAGAGATCAGTATTAAAGTCTCCCATGATGATGTGATGCGCACCTTCCACTACAAAAGACGCCAACAAAGTCTCCAAACCTGAGAAATAATCAATTGTGAGAGGGCAATACACAACGCCCAGTACAACTTTCGACCCCCTGAAATTTGCCTCGATGAACAGGTATTCCATAACATCAGAAGACTGAGGAGACGACGCCAAAAGGCTGAACGAGATGTCGCTACGGAGGTAAATTGCTACACCGCCGCCCCTCTTGCCTGTGCGATCATTACGCAATAATACATAACCGGGAAGCCCGTAACAAGTAGAAGCAAGATTAGGCTTGAGCCAGGACTCCGAAATAAGTATAGCATGAGCACTAGAACAAGAGAAGGCATCAAGGAGGTCGTTGTAATGACTAGGAACACTCTGTGCGTTAATATGACAGACATTAAGGAGCCTTGTTGAGTTTTGATATTCCCGCGCGATTACGTTGCCAAGCGTTTCAGGCTCAGATATCGTGCTATCAAATGAGTGAAAAGAAGACGTCGAGTCGCAAGCAGAGAGAAAAGATTCGTCACCGTCCTCATTCATAATAATCTAGAGCAGGTATGTTGAAGAATATAAATATACAGGGTGTTTTTTTTTCGACCGTTCAAATTCTACGTAGTGAATGTGTAGGTCATACTGACCAACTTTTACTATGGGGACAAAGTCGAAATCGCGAAAAAAAAATCAGCTGTTTCATACATTTCGGCCGGCGTAATGCCGCCAATTTGTATGAAACAGCTGATTTTTTTTTCGCGATTTCGACTTTGTCCCCATAGTAAAAGTTGGTGAGTATGACCTACACATTCACTACGTAGAATTTGAACGGTCGAAAAAAAAACACCCTGTATATTAGATAGAGTTTGAATAAATAAGAGTTTGAGATGTGGGTACAAAGGTACCAACAAGTTAATACACCAAACCGACCGGCCTGTATTGTATCCTGCCGGTTGACCGTTCACAATTTAAATAATAGTCCAAAGACACAAGTTAAAAGAAAAATATTAGTAATTCTTGTAGTAACTACAAAAAAAAACAAAGAAATAAACAATATTTACGAAACAAGAAAATGCAAGTTATGTTGCTCTAAATCTAAATACTAAAAACTAATACATTTCTGAACATACCTTAACTGACAGCTCGCTCTCGCTACTGTCACACTGACAATCATAACATAACAATAAATCACAAATGCAAGCGAATCGGGTACATTAAAATAACAAATTATGAGATAATCGCGTATTAAAAGATGTGAGGCGGTAGTAAAGAAAAACAGGAAAAAAAAAATGAATAACAGTGTACCGTCTGTACCGTCCGTATAAGAATAAGAATAAACGAACTATTGGCGATTTCTTGATCAAAAAGCCGCTACGGTGCCCGACGAGTGCGGCGCTCCTTCGCAACAACAGGGGCGGGGCCAACGGCATCAGCTGCAGCAACTGTCGGCCCGGCCGAGGTTGGCACCTCGATCGCAGTGGGGAGGGCCTGCGTAGACTCTGCTGTAGAAGACGACTGAGCGTGGCTGTGTTGAGAAATTAACTCTAGAAGTTGCTCCGACGAAACGACCCGCCTTATACCACTTGCCAATTTCAAATAAATATTTCCATCAAGGGTCCAAACGTTGCGCAGCCCAAAATGTTTGCGGGCAGAGATAAATAGTGCTTGCCTAGATCTAGTCAGAAACTCTGACAGAACCATAGGAGTGCCCTTGAGTGCAGTTTTCTTGGCCCATACTGTGTTTTTAATTTTGAAATCAGAGAATTTAACCAGTACAGGCCTAATACGCTCTGATTTGCTACCCATCCTGTGACAAACTGCAATAGAGCTGCATGTTACCTCTGGCAATGACAAATTGTTTTGACACACTGCAACCATCTTGTCAATTATATTTTCATTGTCACTCTCCGGGATACCGCCAAACAGCAAGTACTTCCGTCGATGCCTCATCTCAATGGAGTCAACAGTACCACTGACTGCTTCAATTTGCTGCCGGAGAAGCTTTAGTGAGCCATTGACATATGCCTTGAAGCTGTTGAGATCTTCAGATAAACTCTTAATTGTTGTGTGGGATTGAGGAGAAGCAGACTTCAACGCTGACTCCAACTCTGTAAATCGCTGTGCAAATGTTGACTCCAGTGATTTTTGTGATCTCAAGATTTCTTCCAGTGATGACATTGTGATTTAATGAATTTGTAGCCAACAAGAGTCCAATGAAGAGGTCAGAGAACTAGGGTTCAAAGGTCAACCGGCAGGTGTGATCAAGTGACTTGTTATATGTGCATGAATCTTGCACACTACACAGTATGTATATAGGACAATTGAACACTAAGCAAATATACTACAAAAGTAAGATAATTAATATTATTTCACAAATAAACTAATTAATGTACTCAGAAGACTATTGTTTGTTTTCACACCTACCCGAAAAAAAAAAAAGTTTTTAGTTGTAAATGATTTCGTTTCCTGTCTGTTGTCTTTAAATAAAAGAAAGTAACCAAAATATTCAAAATTGATTTTTAGACACACATGCTTTATCGGACACTCTTTTATAATTGTTTCCAGTTTCGATGTTAAATTATCTATAAATAGTTCAGGTATAGCAAAATCTAAATCCTCAGATTCAAAAGCTCTATAAGATGATATACGACCCCTAATTGCAGATGAAAGCTCAATTACGCCGTCAGTTACTGCTGCTAATGAGTTGTTTTTGTGTTTAGTGCTTCTCAAATGACCAACCCACTTATTTTTCTGAACTTCTATTGAATAAGCAGAGCAAAATGGCATAATAGTTCAATTTTCTAAAACCGAATACTTGTGTAAAATAGTAAAATATATAAATAATATACCTATTTGAAAAATGAATACTTAAAAGCACTTAGACGATATTTTTCACAAAAAAAATGCTTTTTTGTTGTGAAAAAATGTAACTTCAGCATCGTTAAAAAGGATTTTTAAATGTTTTGTCAGTTTTTGAAGACACTCCCACTGAGGAGTGTCAGGATTAATTTGCGCTTTAACTGCTAGAAGAGCCTTTTTCCACTAAGTCTCCGCTAACTCACTGCGTATATCGGCGGTGTTGTATACTCGCAGTTCCAAGAAAAACTCTCCATCGAGATCTGTAGCACGCCGTGTCAATCCATCCGCCACGCGTTGAGTTATATATGAGCGCAGCTGGTCCGATGAGGAATTCTTCGCCAGAT
Source organism: Thaumatotibia leucotreta (assembly GCA_025490895.1). Classification (NCBI taxonomy): domain Eukaryota; kingdom Metazoa; phylum Arthropoda; class Insecta; order Lepidoptera; family Tortricidae; genus Thaumatotibia; species Thaumatotibia leucotreta. The sequence goes on along the minus strand of JALPQI010019541.1, from coordinate 7,982 downwards.
CCTCGCCCCCAGGAAATAGTTCGAAAACATCAAACGGGTTACTTGATACTTTTTTTTTGATGCCACGCTGGGGGTCCTGTTTAACAATGCAACCAAATATAAGTAATGCGAAACAATATAAAACAGATAATACAACTTAGTTTCATGTTACAACATAATATAAAAAATATCAATTCTAAAATTGTATAACATACCTATTAGATTTTGCCTGACGAGGTTTCTTCGCCTTCTTGACTCCCACGTCAACTTCTTCACACTCGCGTTCGGAATCTGACCTGAAATTTTTTTCATAAATTGTTAATTTGTATTCATAATAAACGTAAAATCTAACCTAATCATAGTGAATACAATATATGTATGTACGTGTATCGTAACAATATATATATATATATTTTACCTGTTGACAGATTCGGACTTTCTTTTCTGAACCGGTTTCTTCCCTTTTTCACTTCCCGCCTTGCTGGCTGCGACTACAATGTGTTCAAACTCAGAGTCCGACCTAAAATTTAATTTAAAAATAAATAAATTGTATATCTCGAATAGAAGATGATAGCATTATAATCTATAAAAGACAAAATAGTCACTTACTTACATTTTATTTATGTAGATGGGATGGCGATTACTTATAAGAAGACGCAACACACGATCTATAGGTACGTAATGCGCACAGCAGTGAACGAAGACAAAGAAATATAAAAGTGAAATTATGGGTAATTTATCGCTATTTATTGATGATTCTGCTATATGAATCAGGGTTGGCACAGTTCGCATATATACACAGTCCGCATACCTACTAGAAATAATAACAAACTTCAGATATGACTAGGTTGTTTGTCTGTTGCTAACTTTATGTATTGTAATTAAGTTATAATTGCAATTATGCTCATTTTGAAAACATATATTACTTACTATATCCAGGTATTAAATTACCTAAGTAAATATGCACCAATGAATAAATCCAAAATTACAAGTGTAGAGGTTTATTTTTTTTAATAAAGTGATTATTAAAGATTATTACTTTACTTAAGTATCGCATATATCGGCAATATTTATGTCAATACTAAGCTAAACGCAGGTATCGTATATCAGTTTACATCCGCTTTGCAATTATGAAATCATATAAATATTGTTTTTATAAATTGCAACCTAATTAAAAACACATGACTTTGCGTTTCGCAACACCAAGACAATGATGATGATGAGACTAGAATCATTATTATTTAATCTATCGTTGATGTTTTTAAATATACTTAGGTACTATGTAAATATGTATTTACCTTATTCATATTTTTACAATTTAGTGAATTTTTTTATTTATAATTTTTCATCCTCCGTAGCCTAGTTGATAGCGACCCTGCCTACAAAACCGGAGGGTCCTAATTCGAATCATGGCGAGAGCATTATTGTGTTCTTCTTGATCTTCAGAGTCTGAACAGACGATGCAGCAGGAAACTAGTTCAGCATTTCGAAGTTTAAATATAAACTGCAGACAAACTTATTATGATCTTAAATAAATGTTCAATTTTTAGTAGGATATCAATTATACTGTTGCTGAACTGTTTGGCATCACTTTGATACGGAAAATAATGTATGAAGAAGGTTAATGACAAAGTACAGTCGACAAAAAAGTCTCCTTTACAGCTCACAAGTGCAAACATCTTACCACGGATGCGCGATACACATAAAAACTCGGTTGCAACGAACGCTCATGCTGTCGCGTGACGAGACAAAAGATAAAGAGAAAAGAAAAGAAGATAAAGAGAAGAGGTAAGATGTTTGCACTTGTGAGCTGTAAAGGAGACTTTTTTGTCGACTGTACCTAGCTGGTATAACAACGTACCAATAGAGGTCGTAGTATTGCATCCTCGTAAGAAATATGAGTAGATTACATTTCAACTTCGAGTGACAAACAATCTAAAATCTACTTTGTTATATAATAGTAGATGTGTAGTTCACTATGTATATTTACTTGTAGTGAATTAGTGTCTCTGCATAACACCCAACGATATCTTAATACGATATTACGAATTCTTGCGGTTTTAGACTTTAATTGCTTTATTTCAAAGTACACAATTCTATACATCGCGCTATTAAAGTTTTATATTTTACTTTACAGGGTGGTCCAAACCGTGACGTCAAAAATTTTTTTTTAGATTCCCCACGTCATGAGCTATCAGAATATACCCCATGTATGTCAGCCGATTTTTTGTAGTTTTCGAGTTATGAACTTTTGGAAATTTTTTTTTGAGAAATTCTGGAATGAAGATTAATAAAAAAAAACTAATGGGTTTTTAACTAGTTTCTTTTGTAAAAGTATTACTATAAATAAAGCATTTACTGGCAAAAAAATTAGCGTCCTCACTTTGATACAAGTAGGATAAAAAAAATACCAAATTCATAAAATTAGGCTAAAAACTCGTCAAAATAGCATTAATGTACGTAAATAAAAAAATAAAACATATCCCAAGGAATTTTCGTATTCTAAAGACCACCCTAGACCTTGAGCCTTCGTAAAAGCAAAAAAAAAGTGATACTTAATGATGAGGATTTTTCGGAGTAGTCGGTCAAATAAACTTAAAAAAGCTTAAAATTTTAAAGTAGTATTAATTACTGGAATAACTACACAAATTGAGTTTTCGTGGTATTTTTTGTCTTTGTTTATTGATAAGAACAACAAAACAGACGAAATTTTACTTTATTTTTAAATTAATAATGTAGAAGTTTTTTTTAAGTTTATTTGACCGACTACTCCGAAAAATCCTCATCATTAAGTATCACTTTTTTTTTGCTTTTACGAAGGCTTAAGGTCTAGGGCAGTCTTTAGATTACCAAAAATTCTTGGGATATGTTTTATGTTTTTTTATTTACGTACTTTAATGCTATTTTGATGCGTTTTTAACGTAAAATTTTGAAATTGGTATTTTTTACCCTACTTGTATCAAAGTGAGGACGCTAATTTTTTTGTCAGTAAATGCTTTATTTGTAGTACGGTAATTCTCAAAATAGTGGCATCGTACCCTGCCGTTACGTTTTTGAATAGAAAGTATATGAAATATGTATGTTGCACATATAAGTTTTTTTTACAGATAAACACTAATATTACACATCGAGGCCAAAACATTATTCATCTATACATATAATACTTTTTTAGAAAAAAAAATAAGAATCCTGTTTTCTACTGTACCCTGCCTTGTCCAAACACGACACTGCTCCAGTTTTAGCTCTTTAGATTATTTAACTACAGTTGTATGATAATGAAACTTGGTTATTTATAGAAACTATACTATTACATTATTAAATATGACGTTGCACACGATGTTTAGATTACTTTTAACATAAATATTCACGTTCGAAGTTTGTCCAGCGATATTTTCTCTATATCCTGTGCGCTCGCGGTATTGCACCTCACACACACATAGAAAGTCTTATTGAGAACCTAATAGAAGCAAAACACGTCTTCAGTATGGTTCTAACCGCTGGTGGAGAGGTTTCTGCACGAGGTGCACCTGTCTTGTGTCGACAAGTTTTCGAAGTGTGACGTTCGGAGTTTGTAACAGGTATGTACGCTTTATCCTGGCATGCATATTTTAAAATATTAATACGGTAGGTTTCTTACTTATACTATTTTAATATTCCATTAGGGTATAACTACATATACTAAAATTATGATACTTGTATTATTAACAGTTAAGGAGATAATATCTAGTTAGTCGACTTTTCACTGCACCCTGTGTAACTTTATCCTGCCATCACTCTGCAGGGTAAAGTGACCGTTGACAGGATAAAGTGAAAAAAGCTATTTATACAAAGTTTTTACGAACTTGCGCTATGTGCAGGTAATTGCATATGTATGTTTGAGGGTATAATGTCTTTCCCAACCCACGTTTCGCAGATGATTCACTTGGCATACTAACATTGCCAACTTTAATTTAGTTCCTCTTTCTCTTTTAGTGATATGCATCTGTAAGTATTCTGTTCTATGATGAGGATGCAATTTCCTCGAAGGTCGGGATCAGTACGGCGATCCTTTGAGATCCCTCGTGTGTTGCTTAGCGATCCAGGGCCTGATCACAACATTGGAGTCGCCTTTAAACGTCTGGTATTTGGACGATGGGGAGGTCAGTCCAATATCGTGCTCAATGACGTCCGCAGACTTTCGCCAATCTTGTGGTCAATAGGCTTAGACGTAAATTCTTCGAAGTGCGATTTTTATGCCTGTAGCCCTGTCAGACTTCGAATCTGTCTTGTCAGGCATCAGAGTAGTTTGATGAAGTGAGCTCGGAGCTTTAGGCTAAGACGGTGGCTTCGAGGGCTGCTTCTGAGTGCTTAGAGCAGCTATGAGCCGTTGGTGCTTCTACGCAACTGCCTTACCAGTACAACGCCGCGCTTAACTTATACTTTGAGCACAGTCTCAACTTGGATGTTAAAACATCCAAGTTGAGAAATCCAACAGGAGACAGTTAAATATGACAATTTGCTTAAGCAAAGGTTAGGAACTGTCTCAACGTTCTTGAGGAAACGCAGTAGTGCAAAAGAACATTCGCTGTATGCTGTAAGGGACGCTAGGGTCGTAGCGCTTCTTAACTCCTTTCATGCGGCGGCAGGTATTTTTGCTAAAATCTTGTCTATAAGCCTACCTTTCGTGGGAAAGGCTCTGGACGTGTGATCGGTTCGCTCTTCGGGGGAAGCGTATCCGAACAATCCCAATCTTAAAAGCTATGGGCTGATGTTTTGCGCTCATTTAGCAGCATTTTGGAAGGTCCTAACTAGTGTTGTTGAGGATATCACACGGTTTAAAGCGATGAGGCAGCCCGAGTTTTGGGCCTGGTTGAATGCACTACTGTCGCCACAACTAGGAAAGGTCCTCGAAAACGATACATTGAGAATGGGTGGGATCCATCCAAGGTGTGCGAACCCCATCTGTGCATATGCAGAGCGTCAGTAGAGGTGAATGGGCATTACGGACTGAGTTGTTCCCGTTCTGCGGGGCGTTCGAGACACCATGTGATTAAGGACTTGGTCTCGGCTCTCGCCGAATGTTCCCTGCATAGCAGAGCTTCAGGACTTAAGCCGTACAGATGGCAAGAGACCGGACGGCTTAACGCTGGTTCTCTGGGCATGGGGCCGCTGTCTGCTGTGGGGTGCTAAGTATGGGCAACTGGGCAGTATATTTGGATCTTCGCATCTGTCGTAGACATTGTAAAGGATGCAAGCGCGGCCTCTGAGAACGCTGCCAAGATCAAACATCTGAAACCAACTTGCAACTTAGAACCAGCTTACGAATCTGTTCCCCGTTCCAGTTCTCACCTTGTCCAAAGAATTTCGCTTGCCGTCGAGCGCGGTAATGCTGCAAGCATGTTCGGGGAGGGTGGCATCCATCAACAATGTAAACAATCCTAAAAACCTGCATTATTTCATAATCACGCACTTTTAGAACACAATTAACTTAAAACATTCAACCTTGTGTTCACATACAATTTTCCGGATACTATAGGTACAAATATATAAATATTATGGCGTAAGATCATAACGATCGATATATTTTAAGTTTAGGTTTAATAAAGGAGTTGAATTATTAGTGGTAAACTTGTTTTCTCATTTAAACTCTCTTTAAGCTGCCATATTTTCTCTACTACCCTGTCTTGTCACTTTCTCCTGTATGTCTAAAATTTCAACTCGCCATAACTTCTATGTTTTTCGGACTAGTTCGTTCCCTTTCACAAATTTGGTATCGTTGATGAACTCAAAAACATATTCAAATCTAAAAAGTTTAAAAAATACACTTTTATTTTTTTCATTTACTTTACCCTGCCGATGCCACTTTTATGAGAACAACCCAGTAATACTTTTACAAAAAGAAAACATTAAAAAAACCCAATAGTTTTTTTTTATCAATAAATTTCTTGTTTCCAGAATTTCTCAAAAAATTTTTTTTCCAAAAATTCATAACTCGTAGACTACAAAAAAACGGCTAACATACCTACATGGGGTATATTCTGATAGCCAATGACGTAGGGAACCTAAAAAAATTTTTTTGACGTCAAGGTTTGGACCACCCTGTATATAAACGCCTACCCACGCTACGCCCCCCACAAGGTGAACTGATGACCTGGTGAAGGTCGCAGAAGTCCGCTGGATGCGGGTGGCGCAGGACCGGTCATTGTGGCAACCTTTGGGGGAGGCCTATGTTCAGCAGTGGACGTCTTTCGGCTGATATGATGATGATGATGATGATGATGATGATGATATAAACGCCTCGATGACTAAGCTGATGGGACTTGACGACCGGAGTCTCCAACGTTCATGCATTTCGGAACTGGCCAGCCGACTTGTGTGCAATGTTGACTAGATATTAACTAGGGAAACTCTGTATATACGCGGTCGATATATATGGACTTCCATGCCTGGAGAGGATTGTACTCACCCGATGCACGTAAAATGCGGCCTTATGCCGGGGTTCAGCACCTTGGAGGTCGATTCATGTTCTGTGACACTGACGAGTGGATCAGGACATGTTGTGTGTATCGCCTTAGTCAACCGAGCATTCGCTTGGAAGAGACTCGCCCTCTGAGACTGGCCACCTCAGAGAGTGAGTTGCGTTAAGTTTTGCATTTTTATTCAACAATAATTGATTTGTAAAGGTTTCTATTAACTGTGTCACACAACATCGTCTTGAGTGTGGATAAGTAATTTGTTCATATTTGGTTAGAACTTGCTCAGAAGTAGTTGTAAATAAAGGTATGTATACATGAATATTAAAATGCACTGAGACAATCAGTACGGTCAAACTTTACATGAAACTCGCAAAGCATGCAGTAGTCGACTCCGGGGCGGATATAAATGTAGTACGGTCAAATCGTACATAATTTTACCCTAAACTCGCAAATCAAGTAGTATCGCTGCATTTTTGGTATGTTGTTTAGACACCACAGGGCAGTATAAAACCACATTTTGCAAGCAAAAAAAAGGTTGTGCTAGCTGGGTAGTACGTGAAAAACTGCGAAATTTATGGCCATTTTTTAGTTTCTGATTTTTATTTAAAAAATCTTACGTGTTTTGATATCATATGTTATTAAACGTTTAAAGACTAATAAATTTCCAACAAGTTGAGCTAACAGACATTACCGTAGGTCTTATACTTAGTTTCAGAGATTCGAGACTTTAAAAAGTACTCCTTTTTGTAAACTAGATAAAATTTTGTGTTTTGCTAACATTTTCGGCTTAATATCGCCTCACCTAATTAGGCTACGAAAAACATGCGATAATGACCTTATAGCGCACTTAATATTCTTTAATTAAAGGGTAAAATTAGGTCAGTGAACTTTGTAGTTCAAAGTATAAACGCGAAATTCATAAGGAGGCCCGCTATCTAAGTTTTTCATACAAATCGCAAGTCGAGTTGCAAAGCTGCAATTTTGGTATATTATAAAGGCCTTATAGATATATACGAAAATGTATATTAAAAGAAAAACAAAATAATAGTTTGGGCATAGGACGTAAAAACGGAAAAAAAAATCGAACTTTTTTTAGTTTTTGACGTTTAACTAAAAATCTATTATCTTTTTGATACTAATTGCTACAAAACCAAGAAAGAACATTAAATTTGAAAGGATTTGAGCTACGTTGCATCACCGTAAGTTATATATATTTTGAGATACGACTTTTCATAAAGTGCCCTCTTATCAAAAATTTAACAAATTTTAGGTTACGTTAAAGCTATTCACTAAATATTGGCAAAACGTTCGCGCTAAGAAAAAAAAAGTAATTGTAGATAACAACTACATTAAATTTGGAACAAATTGAGCCGATAACAATTACTGTAAGTCTTATAGTTGGGGGTATACGAGGCTTCAAAACATGCATTTATTTTCTTAACTTAATGAAGGGCACATTTTGAAATGTCGTATCTCTAAATCTATATAATTTAGGGTAATGCAAGGTAGCTCAAATCCTTTCAAATTTAATATTCTTTTTAAGTTTTG
>JALPQI010019540.1:0-15453 GCA_025490895.1 Thaumatotibia leucotreta | reverse complement strand
CATTATTTAGATAATTAGTTATCTAGATAAGTATTTTAAATGAAATCATCTCAAATGAATTTATTTGAAGATAATTCAATTGCAAATATTTTAGTTGTCAACTCTTTTATTTAGATACATTATCTAGATGAAGATAACGGGCCTCGTTTGTTCTTGAAGTAAGCTCATCTAAAACGTCAGGTCAAACAGTCATAATGACATTGCCATGGACCTATACCTAAACTGGACTGAGTACCTACTCATAGTGAGCACGCCGGATACATCTCTGTAATAAAAAGAGACTAGTGAAAATGGTCCGAATGAGAGCAACTAACTAGAGGATGGTGTCTCAGTTACACAAGTTACCTGTATGGCTATGATTTTGGCCGGTATGATTACGTATATGGTTGCAATTTTAGTATTTAGTTAGTTAAACAGTATTTTAGTGAGCATTTATATGGAAACAGCTCGGCCCAAGGCTCAAATGGCTGCTGTTTGAGATTACAAGTGTTAAGTTCTACCCAAGCAATCAAAGACGCGATCAGAAATAATCTTGTGGTTTTTACGATGCAACATATAACATGAAACTTTCACAAATTGCCAAACGCACACAAATTTCACAAATGTCTGAATACCCTAGACTAGAACATCCATACTCACAAAGGATCATTATGAAACCCAAATTATAAAGGCTAATGCCTCCAAGTTTTTCAATTTACGTATAGCTCACCACGGGAGAAGTACATTTCTAAGAGATTTGGGAAATAAAGAATCGATTCCCACAAACATAAAATGTATATAGTATTAAGTAGTGTCACTACTTGGGATAAAAATAAAAACACACATCAAAATATTTAGTTTATAAATAATTTGATTACAGTTTTCACTATGATTTAAAAAAAAAAGCAGGATTGAGACAAACTTCTCAAAACAGTATTGTTTAACAAATTTTAGATAGTTTTTTAGTAAAAAAATGTCAATTCTCATAGATCGTAATGTTAGAATGGTCACCGTAATTAAAACGAGATGCAATTCTCTAATATGCTTTCTCTGTCGGTCACACTTTTTTGTCGCAGTACTCAGTCCAGTTTAGGTATAGGTCCATGGACATTGCACATGAAGTAAACTTAAGTAAAGTTAATTCATCTTTTATTTCAAACGTCTAATAATTTATTTAGATAAAAGTTCATTCATCTAGATAAATGCAAAATAACAAATGAAGGATTATTTAGTAATTGAAATAAAAGATGATTTAGTTATCGATCCGGTTATTTGTAAAAAGATAATTTTTGCCCAACTCTGGTATGGGTAAGTAGAGGTAGATACTTAATTTTGACAATGTCAGAATTTAGGAAAACTAGGTTCGCTTAGGCAAATTGAATTAGATTTTGGCTTAGTTTAATTAAAATTTAAGAAATAATCATGAAATTTCAAATAAACACTTTTATAGATCGATTGCAAAAAAATATACATAGTTAAGGCTTTAGGGCTCATGCATAAATCATTTTTCGGCTACGTTTTGACAACCCCCCCCCCTAGGGTGGTCCACGTTTGTATGGAAAAAAAAAAATATATATTTTTTTAATGGGGCACCGTCTTATTTTGTAACTGCTATTACGTTGGTAAAATATACCAAGTTTCGTAATTTTATCTCAACTCCAAAGCGGTGCTCAATGCCTTTGAAAAATATAATATTTTATGAATCCCAAAATAAATAAATATTTTATATTTATGATTTTTATGTCAGTAATTGCTTTAATACTGTTCAAAACGGGATTTAAAAGTCAAGTAGGTAAAAAACACATTTTATTTTTATTTTTAATACATTATTGAATTGGTTGACTTTTTGGCAAAGATTCAAATAAGCTTAAAAAATAGAAATAAAAATTAACTTCTATTTTACTTAAAAATCCTATGTTTAAACAGTCTAGAAGCAATAACTAAAATAAAAAGTTAAGAAACAGTAATTTAATTTTTTCACATTCCATACAATATAAAAAACATCAAAGGCGTTGAGCACCAATTTATAGTTTAAATAAAAGTATGAAACTTGGTATTATTTATCAACTTAACAGATGTAACAAAATGAGGGGGTGCCCCATGGCAAAATTAAATAAATATTTTTTTGGACCATTTTTAGAAAAATACACGTGAGACACGTCTCCTTGTAATCCCCCCCCTCCCCTAACGTGATCTTTCGTGGTGTTTTCTTGGACCCCCTCCCCCCCTATAGGACCTCACGTGATTTATGCACAAGCCCTTAATCAAAATAAAAATAACGATTGCGTCAATTGTGTTACGAAAGTTAGACAAACTATCTGATATAAACTTGCAAAAAAAAAAACTCTGATATAGTGAATGAAACAGGCGGATAGTGTCATAACAGTACATTACGACACAAGTGCGAAAAACATGAAATTCGAAACGAGTGGCGATGTTTTAAAACACGACCGATAGGGAGTTATAAATTTCGTTTTTGCACGTGTCTCGTACGATGTTTTTTAATACAGATGGCCCTCCGAAGTTTCAAACCTGACGTAAAATGACACACTTCTCTCACAAGAGCCTAGAAAATACACCATCTGTACTAAAAAAATCGGTCTATTCCAGGTGCCGGCGTCCCCGCCCCGGTGGCACTAGAGCCGTGCCTAGGCTCCCGGGCCGCAGTGCTGTCCCTACTAGTCCGGCTGCCCACCGGTGGGACTGGCCGCGCGCCCCCGCTCGGCGGCCTCGCCGTGGCCTCCGCGCTCGTCACGCTCGGCCACCACGCCGACAAGCGCCGCTGACGTGAGTGTTGAGACCTTATATTATCAAACCGGAATCAGAAGGGGATTCGAATGTATTGTTGACATAACAAATGACACAACATTTACCAAGAAAAGAGTTGTTTATAGGTGTAGTGAGTAATTCATTAATCTATTGTTTGTAAGTCTCTGCACTGCTGAATATAACCATGGATATATTCATGGTTTGCCTTTTACACTGTTGCGTTAACAGTACTTTCGAATCCCTTTCTCATCGCGGTTTGATAATACAGAGTGTCACACGAGCCACTGAAAAAATTGAACGGGGTGATTTGGTAGGTTATACTGAAGAACTTCGCTAAACTGAAGTGGCAGTGGGCGGGGCACATTGCGCGTAGAACCGATGGCCGTTGGGGCGGGAAGGTTCTTGAGTGGCGGCCACGTACCGGAAGACGTAGCGTGGGTAAGCCCCCCACAAGGTGGACCGATGACCTGGTGAAGGTCGCGGGAGTCCGCTGGATGCGGGTGGCGCAGGACCGGTCATTGTGGCAATCTTTGGGGGAGGCCTATGTTCAGCAGTGGCCATCTTTCGGCTGATGTGATGATGATGATGATGACTGAAGAACTTACTATGGAGCTAAAATAGAAATCTCAAAAAAAAATTTGGGTCTTTCATACAAAATGTTGTTATCGATCGGTCAAAATGAAAAAGACATTTGCCCCGAAAATTAATTAATTTATTTTATTTTATTTATTTAGGATCACCAACAGATAATACATCTTACATTGTCTTAATTCTATGTACATTCGTGGTTGATGTTTATCTAATTAATAGGTAACCACTACTAACAAACAATTGTTCTTCGCTTATCTTAGAGAAGTACGATACGCTAGCGACGGTAGCGGTCAAAGGGTTTAGCAAAATGCGTTTCGGCAAGCGAAAAGTAATAATTTAAATGTATTAGACTACATATCGTTGGTGAGTGCAATACCGCGTAACTATTGCAACTAACACATGCAGATAAAGATTAGATTCCATAGAAGTATGTTTGAAATAAGAATCTTATCGACATGTGTTAGATACGCGGACACTATCCCCGACGATATATTACTTTTCGCTTATCGCATACGCTTACCAAATGCCATCTTGGACCTTATGTGCGTAGCAAGGATGCTAATCGCTAAAGCTCAAACGCGAATGTCTTTGTCTAATAAGAAAAAGTAATAGAGGAACGCTACTCAGCGTTAATGATTGGCATTTTGACTACGCACTCTGAACCCGTTCCTGAATCCAGTCATTTTATTTTATATTGTATGAAAAAATAACAAATATGGAAGTAATTTGGCCGTGTGGTGACGGCAGTAAGAATACATTTGTCACCACCCCTACTCTTCCTGCGGGTGTCGAGTCGACTAAGGGATTGAAGTGTCACTGACCATTATTTGATAAAAGATTGATGATGGGCAGCAACGTCATCATAGTGGACACATTACTGCGATCGCCAATCCGCTTGCCCAGCGTGGCGATTATGGGCATTTACCTCCTAATGCGTATAGCATAGTTAATAGGAGAGGCCTACATCCTGCAGTGGACTATCATAGGCTGATTCATGCATGCGTGGAAGTAATTTATAACAGCAGTAGTATTTGACTCTACGACTTCAATAACTTATTAATCGTTACATAATTAATTTCCCTGTACATTTGTTATAAATTCACCTTTTGTTTCAGATGAAGTGACACCAACGTATATAACTAATATGTGAATGGTGTATAAAGTGCTCAAACACTAAGTTCGACTATCGACTCGTGTCCAAACTCAGTGAAAGTGTTTCCAAGTGACATGAAGTTTTAGTTAAGCGAGCTTTTGGTAAGTTATTTATGCATTTCATATGACATTGTAACAAGCAACCGGTAAATATTGCCATCTCGTTTATCCACATGGGGGTTACATCTCTACGTACGTTTCTTACATGAAGTTATGCTAGGCCTATTGCGAATATAAACAGTAAATGTCGATCGATTGTCTCAGTCGCTCCGATTATATTGTTATTGGAGTGAGAGAGAGCGCAACAGTATGCATACGAAACTATAAACGCAGATTAATCATCTTGCCATTCTGCAAACGTATAAGATAAGCAATAAGTCACGTGACCATCATAATGTATGGAAATTATCACGTGAGTTTTCGTTCGAATCTGTCATTTTCATACATTTCGCTTATCGTATACAATTCCAGAATGGCAAATTGGCTAGGCCTGCTAATAATTTAAATACGCAGATTGGTCACTTGTTTACGGATGTAGTCGATTGGTGCGGAAACGGTGAAAATAATTAATGAATTTGACATAAACATCACTTCTTCCATGCCCAATCGCTACCTATTGAAGTATTTAGTCCTCTGTAAATGGGAAGTCAAATTCTGATCAGAGTGCCTAGCCATTTTGTTTCTCTATCACTCTTTTTTATCGTGACAAAGACAGTTGCGGCTCGTTCGCGACTGAATGTTAGTGATTGGCATTTTGGCTACGCATACGATCAATTCTGTTTTTTTTTTTTTGATATGTTTTGATAGTGTCAGATTGACTCCTTATGTGCCGTTGACTATGATAAGTGATGGCCTATAGTAGAATTTCCATACTATTGATGTGATAAATATTAAATATATACTTATTAAGTGTTCAAAATTACGTATACAATTTATTGCTTTATTTTAACAAATCTCTATGCTTATGAACTATTTCTTCTCTTATATCATTATGTTAAATTGTTCTTTATCAGTTTATTGCCCATTCAATAGGATGTAAATGCTACTATTATTTGAAGTTAGTCAAATATGACTAATTAATTTATATACATATTAGATACCTGGTTTATATTGTTTTCTATTAATTGTATTTGCACTAGACAGTAAAATGATAAGTGTATTTAATAGATATTAATGTACATTTGCTCAATTAAGTTTTTAATCTTATTTCTAAATAATTGTTAAAACTTCATAATAAATTGACTAATAATTACATATTATCTATTCAAATTGCATTAATAAGTTTTTTTGTTGGGGTTTTTCTTTATGTCTAATATCACGATTTTCTTTATATTTAACAGTTGTGTACCATACATTTCATACAACACGTGTGATCAACCATCTAAGATGTGTGATCTTCATATTTTCAACAAAATTATATTAATAGAGGATAATAAAAACCAGGTATATATCGAGCCATATAATGATTTACACTAGACAAGAGTATTACGGTTGCTAGATAGTACATTGATAAATGTTGTAAAAATCGACTTGTACGTAAAATTACAGAGTTTAAAGCTAAATAATACTTACAATTACCAGTTGTAGTAATTTTTACAGCAATTTTGATGCAGCATAATTTAAAATTGAAATACAATACAATAAAATATTATTTGTTGCATACCTCACAAAAAAAGATATAATGGGATATCTACGAATGTTTTTTAGTGGGATGATTAACCGTTTCAGTGCGGATGACACGCCAAGCGTGTCATGAATGTTTTTAACGAATGGCGTATGACACGATAGGCGTGTCATCATATTCACGCTTGGCGTAGCATGAAAAAAGTGTTCACCGCCATAGATAAGTTTTTGAAAATGGAACACGCAACGAATCGGTTGACTAAGTTTTAGATTACAGCTATCTTTATTAACTATACCAGCTACAACTGGGAATATACATGCAACCCAACGTTGCACCAAAAGTGCTGTATAAACGTCTGAAAATTACAATTTACACAATTACAATTTGACTTGCGCACAAGTTTCCGATTTTAATATACGTGTTTGCTCATGTGTTGGAAAATATATTTTTTCAGAAGTTACTTACAGTCGATTTTTGCAATTATTATTATTTATTAAAAATGTGGGGTAATACATACAATTGGGAAGATAGCTTACTTTTGAATACAAGTCAACTGAAAATATATTTTTTTTTACAAACATTAAATGTTATAACAACATTATTGGTATGCTTACATTTTTCAGTAATGATTTGGTAGAATTTATATCAAAATAATATCAAGCTTTTCCGGAATCTAAATACGCCTATGAGGCATTTTTATACTTTCGGCGTCATGAAATCGATACGTATGATCATACTTTTTACTTTTATACATGTCAACATAGAACATTAGTTCATTCCTTAAAAAGAGATTGTTCAACGTAAATTATTTACAAATGTGTACCCCTATATTTATCCTATTTATCTTAAGTTACCTTAATTGTTGAGTCAAAATGTTTAAAATATATATATGAAATTTAGATATAGTTCATGTCTACTTCCTTGCAAGAAGTTGCCAAATGTGTTAGATATTGCACCCCTTAATATAAGCTGAAAATGTTAAAATACGTCAAATCTGTTGACTAGATAATTTGAAAGGGCTAAAACAAAAAAGTCTTTCCTAGTAAATCCGCTCTTCACTTACGCTTATAACGCCAATATCATTAAAAAACGGTTATACGTTCGCGTCTACAAGCAGCATCTTATTTTTTTTTGTCGTGTCATAAATAACTTGATATAAATCTGCTATTCAATTCACCAGCAATTCACTGTCGTTTTATTCGTGAAATCTGGGTTATATTCCATCTTTTTACTCGAAAATCGTTGCATGAGAGGTAAAATACCAGATAAGTAAACCTATAGACGTCGTTTATTGCATTTTTCACCGTAACAAGGCTGTTCTGATCGGTAGATTCTATGCCCCTTAGGGTGAAGACACATTTATCAGCATGCGTGCGCATTTTGTCTATAGAAAATGTCAGTTTGGCATGGGACCTGCGTCCAGCTTTCCGCACGCGTACGCATGCTTACACGTTTCATACTAAACAGTCAATTTTATTAGACAAACTGCGTACGCATGCTGATAAATGTGTCTTCACCCTTATTCGCTATTGTTTCTTAAATCAGCAAAACTATGAGTATTGTCCCATCCATTGATAAGACCGAAAGGGACAAACAATACTTAGCGGATTGCTAAGTTAGGACACGTTTATGAATGAGGGGTGTGTATTTTAATGGACCAATCACAGTGAGCTTTATACAACGTGTTACACGAGCCACAGAACGGGGTGATTTGGTAGGTTATACTGAACTACTTTTACTATGGAGCTAATCCAGAAATATCAAAAAAATAATTGGCTCTTTTATACAAAATGTGATCGATCGGTCTAAATGTATGAAAAAGACATTTTTTTTTAGATTTCGAGATTGGCCCCATAGTAAAAGTTGTTCAGTATAGCCTACTAAATCACCCCGTTCAAGGTTTTTAGTAGCTCGTATAACACCCTATAACACCCTGTATAATAATAATAATTATGCATAATATGTGCGGTAGTGCACATGCGAAGTCTATAGGTATGCTGATCTATACCTATGGATCTCTGTAAGCTTATAGTCAGATCATTTGTATTATAATTTCTCCTACCATAAGAATTAAATGTTAATTAGCAGTGTGTAATGAATGCAACGGTGCTTGTTTTTAAGTAAAAGGGAACAGAAATCATATTAGTAATTTTAAGAGGAACTAAGTTTTGCAGCTGTGTCACTATTCATACGTAAAATCCGTTTAAATATTGCTTCTGTAGCGGAAAAATACGATCTTTCAACAATTCCTATTAAGAAAAAATGTTAAAAATACCACAATTATTATATACTTTCACAATTCCAATATATTTGTACTAAAATATTAGGTGGAAGCAAAAATCATATTTGAAAGTTGATCTGATTTTTGCTAAGGTGGTACTTATTTCTACATATTCACATTAGCGCATCTAAACCGGTTTGAGAAAGTATGGAAAAATCGGTTAATAACCGGTTATTCGTCGTAATCTCATACAAATAAAAACCGGTTTGCACGCCCTAATTCATATACTTTACGAGGGTTGTTAAATATGATAATCAGAGCCCAGAAAACCCATAGCAAAACAAGACTGTCACAATGAGACTAGGGTGAGAAACATTTTATCATCGATATCGCGTAAGTTTATCGTCCGTTTCAAACTGTTTTAAGATACAAATAATCACTACAAAGTCACAACTTATATTTTATCGCTGTCATATGCAATGAAATTACAATAATGATATTCAAATTATTCAATCTCTATTATTTCCAATGAGGTTGATTATTTGTCTTTGTCACCCGACTACGGCAAAGCCAAGAGAGAAGGGTTATTTAGTACTTAATATGAATGATAAGTAACGTTGCATTTTAGATGATATAACACATACAAAACAAATCCTTGACTTACTACTTATTTTTCGTTTGGCTTAAATGATTATAAAATGATGTATGTAAACATATAGGTATGATTTTAAGACAAAACTTACTCGATATCGATAAAATAATGTTTCTCACCCTAGTTTTAATTGAGACAGTCTTTTGTTTTGCTATGGATTTTCCGGGCTCTGATGATAATAAGTTACAGAGAATTTGTATCGAAACAGCCAGTGTCATAATAAAGCTCACAATGAAATGTTACAAGGTGTGGTCTCTTTCTAATCCTATTATGTTAAAAGAGACTTTCGCTGTAATTTGTAATTGTACACTTGCACTGAGATCCCGTAAGATATAGAAAGGGTCTATTGCGACGATGGAAGTATTGCCTCACTGTCACAGTTACGTATGAATTCACAAGTGCGAGAGAGAGGCAACACGTCTATAGTGGTTCGAAATACGCCCTCACAATTCTTAGAAATAATAACCACTTTAATAATCATATTTGGAACATTTTCTATCAAAAGAGACCTTGTCGTTGACGGCGCTTATGTTATTAACAGAGCCCAGAAAATGAATAGCAAAACAAAAGACTATCGCAATCAAACTAGGGTAAGAAACGTATTTTTATCGATATCGAGTAAGTTTATATATCAACCACGTCCGTTTCAATCCGTTTTAAGATACAAATTATAATGAATGATCTACAGTGACACAACTAACATTTTATCGCTGGTATACGCAATGAATGACAATAATGACATTCAATGTCTTATGGAGTACTAATTTTCTGAAGTGTCTATATTTTCAATAAGGTTGATTACCTCTTTGTCACCGACTATGGCCAAGCTAAAAGGGAATGGTTATTACTTAATATGAAATATAAGTGACGTTGATAATATAAGTTACATTGCATTTTAGATGAAATAACACATATAAAACAAATCCTTAACTTCTTTGATTTTTCGATTTTTAGACAAAACTTACTCGATATTGATAAAAAAATGTTTCTCACCCTAGTTTGATTGTGACAGTCTTTTGTTTTGCTATGGATTTTCCAGGATCTGGGTATTGACGAAAACACAAATGTGACGTCACATAACTTAAGTGCCATCAACAATAAGGTCCTTTTTCATAGAAGATATGACAATCGGAAAATATTACATTTAAGGGCATAATTATACATATAAGTTAATGTAAATAATGCAGCTTAGACAAGACTACGGTATTTTTCTTACGACTGAAATGTAATGTAAATGTTGTAAAAAAGCTCTTTTTTTATAAATGTATGTAAAGGCATTTAGTTGTGTTATATTAAGGTACGCGAACGGCGTCATTAGTTAGGCGACTTCAAATATATGTGCACACTTTCACCTTGTTACATTTTAATAAGGTCAAAAGTAGACAGATATCTTAGTAGTCGACTGTACCTACGAATATATGGTGTGTTACATAGCATGCTGTATATGTATTATTATGTACAGTACAGTTGCCATTAGATATGTCGGAGCGATAGGCTCTAATGTTATAGTGTTAGGGTGAAGACACATTTATCAGCATGCGTACGCATTTTGTCTATAGAAAATGTCAGTTAAGTATGGGACCGCGACATGCTTACACGTTTCATACTAAACAGCCAATTTTATTAGACAAAATGCGTACGCATGCTGATAAGTGTGTCTTCACCCTTAGAGTGCATGTTCACGTATTTTTGAGCACCGTAGTCACTCCAATATATCTGATGGTAATTTTACATACTTAATCAAATAAGAAAGGTGATGATGTGGAGTATATAAACATAATTTACATGCGAGTTTTCACCTAACACCTAGACTGCAAAATGTAATGTATTTAATCACTTTCTTCGTTAGTTTGTCTGGAACAAATTAGTTTTTTTTTCTGTTAGTAACATATTAGTGTTCTATTCTATATATTTGTAGTGTCAGTACTTGTAAAAACAGATATAATTATCACAACTTTGTGTCAGAAAAGAAACAATTCCTTTTCTAAACAGAAACTTAAGAATTAATAGATATCGCTTTTTTATAATAACCTCGTCCTGCCCGTATACTAAATTAGAGCTTTTGAAATTGAAACCTAATGAGTTCGAAAATATAATCGCTTTTCTTTTGTTCTAAACCATCGAATATGTCCTTCATAAATCACATTGGGCAGGACGAGGATAAATGTGCCCACTCACTACTTTTTATTTATTTATTAAGTTTAAAATGCGTCCAGTGAAAACAGAAAGAAAATATGTGTAACATTATATTATATACTCCACTCCATCAAATCTTTCTTATTTGATTACATGCCGGTAGATTTACTATTTATTTATGTATTGAAATAGATAACTGCCAACATTATGCTTCGTTTAATCACTAGAATAAGAAAATCCTGCGATGTATGTATAAAATATAGTAGGATCTAATCTGCCACATGTAGAAGAGCCTTTTTTTTAATTACCATGTGTTCGTGTCTTTCAAACGTTGATACTTTAGGCTCATTTTAAAGTTACGAATATTTTTTTCTCTATAATTACTCTTGGATCTTTATTTTAACGTAGTACACTGGGTTTTTTTTTCATACAACTTTTTGGGCGTTATTTTTATGCAGATACGCAGTACAAATGATTCTAACTAAAATGAATGTAAAATATGTTTATTTTATTAAGATTTTAAAGACATAACTGACCTGTATTTTTTTTTTAAATGCTCACATTAGATATTACGTTTTTACGTACCATACGGACTCGGGTTCAGATTTTCTTGAATACAGTAATATTATACATTGTTATCCGTCAGTATTTGTTTAATTTTCCATTAAGGTACAGAAAATCTGAATTCAAATTCGTACTTTTTTAATAAGCATATAATACTGCGTGATTCTAAAAAGAGCCTATTTTTAATGAGTAAAAATACGTTATTTATTACCACTCAAACATGTTAAATTACTGCACTTGCCTACATTTCTTAATAATTCTTATAAAGTCACTGTTCCGTTATTTTAATGATATTTAAAAATACTCTTTCGTGTATGTGTATGATCTCATTGTAATTGGTTTATTTGCAAAAATCCATAAATTATCTCATATACATAAGAGAGCTGATTAAAAGATGTAGTTTCTAAATATCTTTCCGTCTATCCCTTTAACTAGAAACTATATCCATCAATCGATTGGGTTCATTTAAGTATTTATATTTAATCTTCGATTTTTATAAAATTTTCTCATTTGAATTGACTATTTGTATATCTTAATAAAATCTTAACTGTTTCATCTTAAGACCATACTGGATGAGAGTGCAGGATGCTTAGCCAAGTCAATCGCTAGCGCTTAGTAGCGTATCGTAGTTTTCCCTCTCTGTCACTCTTTCATATTTGTGCGACAAAGACAGTTAGCTGCCTTTCGCTTACGATTGATGATTAAGCGTTAGCGATTGGCAACTTCGCCCAGGTCCTGCGCGTGTACGCGTATCGTGCGTGTTGTAGCGTATATAAATGTCATTAGATGGCTCACCGCTTGCGTGGCGTGCACGTGCGCGTGACGTAGAAGCTGTGTGCCATCTACTATGGCATTATCAACGCTACAGCGCGTACGCCACGCACACGCCGATCCGGTGTAGCACAGCCTTTAGTACTTATCTATTTTCCTTCTCAATGTACAACGGCGACTTAAGTAGCTAAGAGGCCAAATTTTTGAAATGTTCTCTATAACTTTATGGTCAAGTGTGCAGTTAATATTGAGTACAGTCGCCCCCATATTATATTTAAAAAATATCTGAACACTCCTTTATTCCCATAACGATAGAGGCGTGTTCAGATATTTTTGAGCGCTCCAGACGCTCCGATATATCTGATGGCGACTGTACTTGACTAGCTACTTTTGCTGCTCGCTGTACTTTAGTTTAACCTTCACTACCTCACTCCCTGCTCATACATAAGCAATATATTATGTAATCCAACTGTCAGTGTCTATAGTCGTTTTTTTAGCTTTACAGAGAAGGTAAACGACTTGACATGACTTTATATTAAAAAATATGTCAAAAATAAAGCATACACTAACATGCGCGTTGAAAGAGGCACGGTACCTTATACGAATGACGAAGTATAACATTGAGACGTTTAGAAACTTCGGCAAAAATTATGCCACCAAAATCAGGCGGTTGAAACGTTCAGATATTCACCCACAGAGCATTAAATAATATGTAAGTATGCATGCTTTATTTATGCGTTATAATTAACGCACAGGTAATAGAGGCCTGCTCATACTGAGGGACTGCATGTAAGAATTATAAATAATTTACGACTATTTATGCGTATTTTCTGTTCTTATTAATACACCATTTGATTTATGAGCTGTTCTCAATACTTGAATGAAAGGGCATGTCAAGATTGTTTACTTACTTTTTAATGATAAAAAAACGAAGTATGTAAGTAGCTTAGATCACTTCGTATATAAATCCACCATTATTACATTTTTGTGTTAATCTTTTTATGAATTTGTAGATTGTTTTAGCGCTGGAACACCACATTCCTATTTTATTTATTTTATCGTCACGTAATAAACAAAATAAACTGAAAATGTACGTAGCAATGTGTGACTGATTACGTACTTGATATAGCAAATAAATACTATACTTTTAATAGTTTTATGATACACATAATAATTTGCGTATTGATATTTTTCACATAACTCAATAGTTGTGTTGAAAAACCAAGATATTATTTATTTCTTCTTAGTTATTGAATATATTATAATAAAATGTGCTCATTAGTGCAGTAAGAGCAAAATATTATCTTCTTTTTATCGAAGATTCCTAACAACAATTGTTGATGTTTTATACAAATTGCATAGGTTTAGTTTGTTAATCGTTTTGAGTCCGGCAGAATAATATTTAGCCATCAATAATAAATCAGCCTTAAAACTATATGAAAACCAATGCTCGGACGAAGTTTTCTGTATTAACCACTTTTCCTACTTTTAGGATTCCTATGCTTTTCCCGAGTTCTGCAACCCTAGCCAAGACGCCATTCTGCTATCGTATACGATAAGCGATAAGTCACGTGACCATAATAATGTATGGAAATGGTCACGTGACTTTTCCTACGAATCTGTCATGTTCATACATTTATTACTTATCGCTTATCGTATACGATCGCGGAATGGCATCTTGGGTAAGCCTGCTGGTAATCGTTGATTTCCAAAATCTACAGACTTTATAATACTTGTATCATATAGCGGTAAAGCATAGAATAGATTGTGTAAGCATATGACATTAATATATAGTCGGTACTATAGTTTAAGACAGGTTAAGCAACGTTGTAAATATCCTGACACATAAATTATTGTATTTCATAATAAAATATCAATCGGTCACTGTCGTTTTATTTTGAAACCAAATAAAATACATTCAGATTCTTATGCCTGCCTTTCACTGCCAGGGGGACGGACTCATTAATGGCTCCGTTTCACGTTCATCGCTGGCCAAGTGCTAGTATGCAGTTGACGGCTGTAAGTCACACCAGCGGTGTAAGTTAAACGGAGCCATTAATGAGTCCGTTCCGCTCGCAGTAGACAGCGGGCATTAGAATGAATAATGATGCAAGCGGTAGTGAAAAACTATCTCTTAGTGAAATGGCATTACATGTCATGCCTACTTTCATGTGTAAAAAAAAAAATATTTATTTGAAATGAAAAACCTTAAACTAATACATAAATATCCTGCGGCCCCACACTAATCTAGAAATTGGAGTTCGAGGCCAACGAAACTACGACAGATGCGTTATTGTCAAATCCGTCAAAGTCTTTTATGTCATTGTCAAATAAAGTTTTCAGGTTTCCACAACCTTTTTGTTATTTAATTTATTTATTTAAAATAATTCCTAATAAAAACATTATATACCTGTGTAATGTTTGTACGCCTTTTTGTTTAATATGGCTGTCACAATTAGGATTTTCTTAAAAACACGTAAATACCTAAAGACTTTTCTTTTCTCTTAACTAACATTGATATAATATTTTCTTCAGTTACCGCGAGGATTACTCATGAAATAAAACTATGAAATAGGATAAACTCGCATATATTAACTAATTTTAACTTCATTCCGACGTTTCGAACACTTTACAGGGTTCATTTTTACTTCTCAGGCAGTGGCGTAGGGATAGAACCGGCGTAGATTATTTATTTCGTCTCTTGTTTTCATTCTGAAAATATTTGTAATGAATAACTAGCTTAATTTGCAAATTTTGTATGTACATCCATCCTTAAAATTTATTGTCTGTGGCTTAGTATTTTTTTCTTTGGTGGGTAGTTTTGTACGTATCTTTCTATCGACATCCATGACCAAGGAACAAATATTTGTGATAAATAAATACACAAATAATGCCCTCGCCGGGATTCGAACCCGGAACCTTCAGCTTCGTAGGCAGGGTCACTACCAACTAGGCTATGGAGGTAGATCTATCAAATTTTCTCCATTGTCAGTC
>JALPQI010019539.1:0-20049 GCA_025490895.1 Thaumatotibia leucotreta | reverse complement strand
AATGTTTATGCTACGTTTCTTTCTTCTTTTACAACACATATGCTTTAACAGAGTAAAAAAAGTGATATATTTTGGCAGTAGTGCTGGAATTGATTTTTATGGTACTCTGGACGTTAAAGTTATTACTGCAAAACTTGTCTAATTTTCATCGCATACTTTTCGACGAACGGGGCCAATTGAAATTCCACCGAAAATAAATGCACTCCTGTTGCCTGTGAGCTTTTGAATCTCAGAATATGCCCCCTAGGGGATTTTCGGAAGTTTAAGACGGGTCAATAACAGTAAGGGTCAAAATTTTTTTCGTTGTCTTGTTTCATACCACTCTGTCACGCTTTTGGTTGCTGTTACGACTCAGTATATTGTTAAAAAAATCCGGTGCACTTGTACTTACTTCTTTTTCACGCTAAATTTTAATCCATACATCAGAAATTTAAAACAAAACATCATCCCATACAAAAATAACCACTGCGTTACGTTTTTTAGGGACACAAAATAAGACATCTAAAAGAATTTTGACCCAACTATAAAATAAGTAGGGTAAACTTGCCTAAATCGTACTCCTGCCTAAATCGTACCCCATCAATATCTTGTGAATTGAAACTGCTGAAGCAGTGCAAGTTTTATAAAATTGAACAACTTGATCGGTGTGTAACATCATCCGAGAAACAACCCCACAGTGCCACCCCATCGAAAATGATTCAATAAGTTATTAATTTCGCTGCTTTCGAGTAATAGTTAAAGTCGACTCTTAAGGATTTCAATTTTGATCGCAATGAGCTATGTAAATTATAAGTATTTTGCTTAATTCTTTACTTATTTACGCTATTAATACGAGAAATACTATCGTCAGTTTAACAACATTTTTTTTGATACGGCAACTTTTAAATCTTAGTTATCTTATGCCTAAATCGTACACATCACTTTGTTCTATTTCGTACTGGTACGTTTTAGGAATAATCGTTTATTTGACTGTATAATGATAAACATAACAAATCGATAATACAATACTTAGTCATGTAAAGTTATAGAAATAACTCTCTGTGTATATTGACAATGAAAAATTAAAAAAATAAGAAATTTGGTTAGGCTCATGTTGTAGGGATGAAACAGAATAAGAGACAATAATTTGTGTACCTACGCGATGAAGTTTGGATCCACTGACTTTGTGCTGGAGTCAAGAAATATGCTTGTAATTTTATTTTTGACAATGCCATGAAGTTATGCAATCCGACAAACAATTAGGATTGAAAAAAAAATCGCTAAAATGTTAGTTTTAAATATGAAATAAGCAAGCAAGGAAATCAACAATATAATAAGATTAGTGGCTAAATAAATATTACTAATATCCCTGAATATCATTGGTTATAATTACGAGACTATAAATAATGATATAATCTTGATTTCCATACTAAGTTACGCTGGTACTATATAGGAATACAGAGGTACGATTTTGGAATACATAGTCTTAAATCGTACTTTTTCCACTTTTTTTTAAATTGTATTTAGCTCAGAATATATTGAAATTCAAAATTAATTTGTTATTTTAGTCGATTAGTAAATAAATAAAGATTCTTTTGATATCATACACATATAAATTTCTTAATTATATATCCTGATATTTAGCACTTTCTCTTAAGGGGTACGAATTAGGCAAGTTTCCCCTACTAGGTACCAGTTCTGAAAATTGAACCAATTTCTAATAAATATCTCCTAGGGCGTTTATTCTGCGTCCTAAAATTTCTTAAGCATAGGGAAAGCACTTATTTTTCTGTATATGAAATTATAATAGCGAAGTGTAAGAATATTCTTTGTCGTTTCTGTGCAATACAAAACCTAAAATATGAGCAGACCAGAAAAACGCTTTCAAAGAGTTCCGAAAAGAAAATTTAGCGCAAAACTTTCGAGCGAATACTAAAAAAATACGCGGGGAAACTAGTTTTTCACCTCATTATAAATTTAGAAAGTTTGCTTCAGTCTGAACATTTTCACTCTTTTCAAGGCAAAAGTTTTATTTGTTTCTTTTTTTATAGCTGAAGTTATTGTTGATATCATTTGTTTCTGTTCTGTTTTAATAGAGCGGTATTTTTCCTTCGGCATTCCTACTATAAGTAGTTTAAAACTTTAAAAACGTTAGCTGTTACGATCCATGGCTTGGCCCTTAATAGGTCTGGGATTTCATGGGACCTTCGCCAGGTTATCAGTCCACCTTGTAGGGGGGCTACTCACGCTGCATCTTCCGGGTCTTGGTAATAACCCTTAATGCTCTTAAGACCATGGGTTCTATTGTAATGTGCCTCGCCTACTGCTACTTAAGTTAAGCGATTCGGATAGTTCATTTATTTATTATTTATTGTGAGCCTTTAGTGTTCCACTGCCGGGCAAAGGCCTCCCCCCATCATGTCGACCTGCCACTCTTTCAAAAAGTAGTCCAGCTCGTCTCGCCATCGCCGACGAGGTCTGCCGTGTCTCCGATTGGAGCTGTCGGTCTGCCACTTTGTGGCTATCCTGGCCCACAGCTCCCTCGGCATCCAATAGACGTGACCAGCCCAGTCCCACTTCAGCTTAAGCCTGCTTCAAAGTTACATCCACTATCTTAGTCTGGGAGCGCAGCGTAGTGTTCCGGATTCGGTCCTGTAATTTCACACCTAATATGCTACGCTCCATAGCTCGCTGGCAAACCCCGAGTTTGAACCGTTGAGATGATGTCAACGACCAAGTCTGAGTAGGTGAGGATTGGCAATATGCATATGTTCATGAGCCTCTGGTTAAGTGAAAGTGGGAGTTCACCTTTCATCAAGTGCTTCATGGACCAATAGCCGCTCCAGGCGTTTTCAGTTCGTCTATCGACTTCCTTCTCTTGTCGCGCCTGATTCGGATAGTTATGAAGCTATATAGCGACCATTTTTTTTTCTTTTTCGGAGTTTATCTCATGCTGTCACAAAGTTAGTTTCCATGTTTCTTTTTTTTTTAGTAGTACATTTTTGCCAGTCATAGTTTCGTTTAATCTAATGCGATTTCTCACATTCTTTTTTCAAAAACATAAATTCACTAAAGCTAGCACGAGTGGAATGAATGACATCTATCATTGTGTGTCTGCGGTCGTCCTATACGACCTGTATCTACTGTCATTTAGACATCAACACATAGATACTTTCTGTCACTTACTCGATTTATTTCGTGAATTTACCTGTACAATGAACTTGGCACGTGATATACAGGGTTGCCAAAACCAGTCAATATAAAGCTATCATGCATGTACTGTGACCGGTCTCATTTGTTAGTTTTAAGAATAGTTTTAAGTTTGTTATTATTTTTGGTTGCCCTGAAAATCAGCATCGTGGCAACCTAGCCGTAACACAATACTCGTACATGCTGAGTGGTAATCTTTTTGGTGTGTTTGTAATTTCACTCTTTTCATTGTAAATTCTTTCTAATCACCAAATAAACATTATTCTATTCTTATTCTATTATATTCTATTTTAGTTCTGTTGCAAATGGCTGTTTTTGGTGTTAGTGAGCCTCCGTAGCCTAGTTGGTAGTGACCTTGCCTACGAAGCTGGAGGTTCCGGGTTCGAATGCCGGCGAGGGCGTAGGTACTTTGTGTATTTATTTACCACAAATGTTTGTTCCTTGGTCATGGCTGTCTATGTATTTAAGTACCTATAATGTATCTATCTATTTTATATATCGTCGCCAGGTACCCACATCACAAGCCTTAATTGAGCTTACCGTGGGACTAGGTCGATTTGTGTAAGATGTCCCAAGATATTTTTTATTATTATTTATTAATATATCGATACTTATTTCCTCCAAGCTAAGTACAGATCTGTCTCGGTCGATACATTAACAGTCCAACCAAGCCTGTAATGAATTGACTATCCGCATTTACTAATGGGCAATAAATTTCGCATAGTGCTTCGCCGGCGGAACCCTTTCTAATCTAGAACCAATTCCTTTTTACGTGGTATCTGCCAACCGATCTCTAATTAAGGCTCTAGCGACGATCAAATCTCACAAATGTGATATAATTAATAAAAAATCTACTATTTTTAAAACTTGTCGTCACCATCCTCATCAGCATCAAAAATGCTTAGCCGAATAAGGCTTGTTCACGAAAAAAAGTAGCCATTGCTGTATAATTCTTTTTTTTTTATGAGACCATACCTAAGTATGGGTGTTATTACAAAGAAGGGCTCTTTGCCTACTCGTATCTACTCGGACGCTGTGGTTGATATTCATATCAATTTCTCCATAATTATGGACTTTTATTTAAACTTCTGGATTTAAGTAGTGTTTCTTCTTATTTTACTAATTTGGGTCATTTAGTTTCCCAATGGGTCTTAACTAAATTACGATAGCGATACTATAATAAACTGTGAATCTCGTGTCTACTATTTTTATTTATTATTTCAAGACTGACATTGTTGAAATCGTCTCGGAAGTTTGCACTTTTTTGGGCGTGAACTTTTGCATTAAGCATTATCTGAAGTTATTTTGATTTTGAAGACTTTTCAGCTAATGCTTTTGGATACTGGATTGTTAAACATACAACAGAAGAATCAATTTACAGTCCCATGGCTGTTAGAACTACATGGGACTGTTGCGTAACAGTAGAGACTGATTTTACGATGGCTTCTTTATTTCGTGATCAAGCTTTACCGATGCCGAGCATTTTTACCAATAGGGTATGCGTAGCAATGTACATTAAATGTCAAAATTGCGGAAATATACTCGGAAATATCCGAGAATTCTCATGAGAATTTAAGAGAAAACATTTACATGAAAACTTATAAAAAAGTGTTATAAATAATTATTTTAAATCGCAAATAAGTGAACAATGCACTAAATAACTCATAAGGAACTTGCTTGATTAGATTTGATGATCAAACGAACTTACCAAGTGAAGTTCGATCACAATTATGTGAGCAACTTCATTCGACGCGATTTAAGGTTTACATATTGTAGCAGCGCCCCACGCATCAGCCTTGCACGGTGTTTAAAGGTTTTTTTTTTTTATGTTAGCAACACTAAAAACATTCCCACTATCTTTCACCCCCTCTATCGGGGTTTCATAGTCGGCTCACTGACTGCCTCGTTCGAATCATTTTGTTTACAGTATTAATGTTGAGAATTTATTTCACTTTTTGTTATAAGTGGGTAGGGTGACGTTAGACAAAACTGTCCTTTAATATTGAGGGTGGGTTGTTATAAATCGCGTCGAATGAAGTTGCTCACATAATTGTGATCGAACTTCACTTGGTAAGTTCGTTTGATCATCAATTATATTTCACAACTTCATTCTTTGCGATTTAAGGTTTACATATTGTAGGATGTTCAGAGCACAAATGTGAAATAAATCTCAAACGCAGAGACGAAACGTAAAATAAACAGTAAAGGTACTCTCAGAACAGCAAATCTTTTATTAGGTAAGTTTAAAATAAACTAAAGAGTTTTAATTCTTATTTTGATTTAGGTATTTAACATTATGCTAATCATGGTTATTATAAAAATGAATTATTTTTATTTTACAGGTTTTTTGACGATGACGACAAATATCTTAGCAAATTGATAGCGATCATCTACAATTTCATTATTATGAAACTAGGCAAAAATAAAAGAAAAAATCGCTTCAACTGGCAATTTTGCGTATGATGTCTACACTGACAACGAACTTGTTGGCTATACCAACATAGAAGTGGCAGAATACCTAGTGCTATACTGTGCAGTGAACATAATATGTGTTGATACCACAATTGTGAAATCCAGCGACTCAACATTTGCGATGAGTCTTTGGCATATTTTTTTTTTTTTTTGTAACTGATAAATAAAGTGTCTATGTTGAAACCGCAAAGTGAATCAGTTATTATTTTAGTACGTCTGTATACATTGAGATGACAAAGTTCTGGTTTCTCGTCAAAAAATGGAAGTTAATATCGGTTGTGTACAATTCCGCCGAGAATTTTTATTATAAATTTCGGAAATAGTTGTACTTCTGTGTGTGTGTCAATATTTTGTGTTCGGATCAATATAAAGATTTGTACGCAGTGTGCGGTAGCCAGGGCCAATAAAATAAGTGTTTCTAGATCTTCATTAGGCCATTTACGTATCAAAAAATTTAGCATCTCGCTAGAATGTGTTTTTTCCAATAATGACAGCGCATATCTATAATTATTAATAGTTCCATATTTTGAATCAAATATTTGGATGGAGTTGTATGGATTCTGAAACCAATAACTTTTCAAAGAATGGAAGCCAGGGTTGTGTTGGCCAATGCATTTTTAAAATGAAGTCTGTTAATTAAAGCGAATGAAGGAAATGCATAAAAAGTTTTAAGTTTCTGCTGGAAAAGCGTTACTTTATTATTATATTTTTATTGTAAAAGCGTATTTGAGGCAATATTGTTTTTAATCGGCTTGCAAATAAATCTACTTCCGTTTCAACAAGTATTTGTTTTATTTGTTTATAGGCATAATTTCCTAACTCCCATCCAGTCGCTAAATTATCTACGAGATAATTGATCAGCGTGTATATTTTTCTTAGTGTTTATGTATGAAGCAAAAAACATAATTTCACAATTGTATATATTGTGGGGAAAAACATTTTTAAGCCAGAAACGCTACTTTTAATTTCAAATTATTAATGTGACATCTTAGTTCCGTATCTTTCCAATAACAGTGTGCTTCTTTACCAACGTTGAAAGCTCCCCAGCCAGTAGTGGAAGCATTAGAAAATAATTATTATTGCTTGAATCTGATTTTAACCTGAAGGGATTAAATTTTAGTTATGTCCACCACATTTGCAGAGGTACGATGACTAATTAATTTTGCGATATTCCGTAATTTATACTTTATTAACTTCTGACGACGGGACGGTAGTCTTAATTGCATATAATATGTTTCGAATTGAATATAAATAGCAAGATATTAAATAACTCTTTGCATTCAAGGTATTCATAAACTAGTTTTAGAATCCTTGTAAATATGTACGGTGATAATGATTAAACCATCGCTAAACAATTAAATTCATATAAAATATCCAACATAAATTGGTGATAATATTTTCCGTGTGGTTCGTAAATGGGTATTAAATAATACGCATCTTATAAGTCTAATGGAGACACATGTAACAATTATTTTTTATTAATTTTGAAGCTGTGTGGTAATCTTCCATTTGAAAATGTGGTGGTTTTTACAAATGTATTCATACATTTTAAATTTAATATATCAATATTATTAACAGTAAGGGTACAATGTCACGTCATCTGTTAGCATATTTTAGTAAGTATTAAATACGTGTAACAGAAGATCCAGCAAGGAATTTGTTGGTGTGATGGCGTTGATTTAACACTTTGAGCGCGGGGAACTCTCGAGGGGAGTTCTCTGTGGGAGGTCAATTTTTGCTAAAAAGCGGAAAAAATCACGGGATCGGCTATGAGCGTAGCGCGTAGCACTCGTCCGCAATGAAATTGTTAACAGTTTATTAATAGACATTTTGTAATCAAGTTTTTCTTGTTCATATTTAGATTATTAGGTAGAAATAGGAGGTGATAATGATAAAATAGATATCTCTTGACCCTCCATGATAAAATAACGGGATCACTAGTTGACCAGGACCCTGATTTATGACCAGGAGCGAGAGGAGTGCAGCAGACGTCCAGTGTATTGTACCTCGTGTGTTATTGTTTCTGCTCGTATATGCGAGGCGTGCGCACGCGCTCGCGGCCCCTGCGGTAGCAGGCGCTGTGTAGCTGGCGGCGGGCGACGGCGCCGGCGCGGGCAGCGCTGCGGCACGATGGCGCCCTGCATCCGGCGAGGGATATGTCGTGTTCCGATGCAGAGTGTTGTAGTTTACATGACCTCTCTGACGGCGGTGTCTATTCTTCATGATGAAATTTTCTTTATTAAATAAATTATACAGTTAATGTGTATCTTTCTTTTAAATGTATTAACGGTCTACGCTTTAGCTTATTAGTCTCGCTCTGCATTATTTACAGTAACTTATCCTTTAAATTTGCATTTATTGCAGAAATGCCAAAATTCCTTCTCGTTTTTGTCTGTATAAAATGAGAATCGCATAGAACACGACATGCGTCGCTTATAGGTTTTAGAAGGGGTATGACTAGAAGGTGGCAATTGGCCATATATGACCTTCTTCAGCTAGTTTGTCCAGTCGATTGACGATTTCCTCGTCCAATTTTATTTCCTCGAGCGAGAACAGTGTGCATTCAGTGGGTACATTCTGGTGCCGATGACCGGTTGACGTGTCAGGTTGAAAAGATGTCGTGCGTACAGAATCTGGGCTGGGCTGTGCTGATGGTGCTCGTGTGATGATCCCAAAATTGGAGATACAGGCGTACATAGCTAAATAGTTAGCTAGTTTGGCGTAACAGTACCTTTGTATGGTTACCCTTTAAACGTGACAGTAACAGCCCTATTTGGCACTACGCATACGATTAAGTTTTCCTTTTGTTTCTATTTTTAGCATCAAATAGACATTTTTCATTTCATTTCATCAGCGTTGTAGAAACTGGACCTTGCTGAAATTCAGCGGTAGCTACATATTCGGACAGTATCTGCCCGATTTGGCAGTAACGCATCAGTGTTGCAGAAACTCTGCGTTGCCGAAACTGGGCCTTGCGTTGTAGAAAACTGCGTTGTAGAAATTCAGCGTCAGCTATTGTTAGCTAGCTTGGTGTAACAGTACCTTTCTATGGTTACTGGTTTAGTCTTAAAACATGAGTAGCATGACAGTATCTGCCCGGTTTGGCAGTAACGTATCAGCGTTGCAGAAAACTCTGCGTTGCAGAAACTCGGCCTTGCGTTGTAGAAATTCAGCATCAGCTATTGTTAGCTAGCTTGGCGTCGACGTTGTTAGAAACTCGACGTTGAAGAAAACTCGGTGGCGTTGCATATATTCGGCGTTAGCTATTGCTAGCTAGCTTGGCGTAACAGTACCTTTGGGCTACTTGTTACCCTTTATGCATGACAGTATCTGCCCTGTTAGCAGTAACGTATCAGCGTTGTAAATATTCTGCGTTGCAGAAACTCGGCGTTGCAGAAACTCGACGTTGAAGAAAACTCGACGTTGAAGAAAACTCGGCGTTGAAGAAAACTCGGCGTTGCATATATTCGGCGTTAGCTATTGTTAGCTAGCTTGGCGTAACAGTACCTTTGGGCTACTTGTTACCCTTTAAGCATGACAGTATCTGCCCTGGTAGCAGTAACGTATCAGCGTTGTAAATATTCTGCGTTGCAGAAAACTCGACGTTGAAGACTTTAAGCATGACAGTATCTGCCCTGTTAGCAGTAACGTATCAGCATTGTAAATATTCTGCGTTGCAGAAAACTCGACGTTGAAGACTTTAAGCATGACAGTATCTGCCCTGTTAGCAGTAACGTATCAGCATTGTAAATATTCTGCGTTGCAGAAAACTCGACGTTGAAGACTTTAAGCATGACAGTATCTGCCCTGTTAGCAGTAACGTATCAGCATTGTAAATATTCTGCGTTGCAGAAAACTCGACGTTGAAGACTTTAAGCATGACAGTATCTGCCCTGTTAGCAGTAACGTATCAGCATTGTAAATATTCTGCGTTGCAGAAAACTCGACGTTGGAGACTTTAAGCATGACAGTATCTGCCCTCGATAGAGGGGGTGAAAGATAGTGGGAATGTTTTTAGTGTTGCTAACATAAAAAAAAAAAAACCTTTAAACACCGTGCAAGGCTGATGCGTGGGGCGCTGCTACAATATGTAAACCTTAAATCGCAAAGAATGAAGTTGTGAAATATAATACAAATTTGTTAAATTTAAATTCGCGAAAACATTCTCTATGGAAGTTTTGCTGGAAGGTACAATAAAAAAAAGTGGCAAATGAAAAAAAAAAACTACTGATGGAGACGCAGAGTACTTTTTTTTTATTAAATACCAAAAAGACTGCTGGCTACAAAACCCTAAAACAACTTGTGTTTAAAACATACAGCTTTGAAGGTTTTATTGCTGTGTTATCATATTTAATGCCAATACAGAATTTCCCTTGAGACCGTCAAAATGGCTGTTCCTAATTAGCGTTCCTCGTTATGTCAAAGTGTATTATATTTTGAGTCTTATTACAACGGAATAAGTTGCAGGTGTAAATATATTTACTTATACTGAGAGACAGGACGTTGAACGGGAAACCCTAATTAGTAAGAGAGGGTTAGTAACCCTATCTCTACCATGGGTTTTAGGGGCCATTTTTTATGTGACAACTGAGCTCTCAGCCCACCTGATGGAAAGCAGGAACTGAGGCCCATGGACATAGTGATCAAAAAATCGCCTATGCGCTGCCTACCTTGAGGACTTAGATGGGTTGCCTCTATCTATGCCAGTAATAACGCTATCTTACCCCCAAACCGAAATACAGGAGTGCGTGCAAGCACAGCTATTTAGCGGCAGGTTAACACTTTGAGCGCGGGGAACTCTCCAGGGGAGATCTCTGTGGGAGGTACATTTTCGCTACAAAGCGCAAAAATCACGGGAATCGGCTACGAGCGTAGCGCGTAGCACTCGTCCGCAATTAAAGTGTTAACGGATAAGACGGTGGTAGCTATCCAGACGGACCCTGCATCCTCAGGCAGGGTCACCATATCGTCAGTTTGGTGACGGCAGTAAGAATACATTGTCAACTCATCACCCTAACTCCTCCTGTGCGTGTTGTGAGAGTCACGGCCATTCATGCCGGGATTTTGGGCATTACCTCCAAATATGTTCATATGCATAGATAGTTAAATATTAATAATTCGAAAATAGGCTTACTTGAATAAATAATATTTTGATTTGACTTGACTTGAATAGGAGAGGCCTACGCCCAATAGTGTACTGCAATAGGCTGGTGTTGTGAACATCAGAATATGGGACACTCTATTTTTATGTCACTAATTTCTATGACTACGTCTCGTAAATCACCTAAGAGTCTCCACATACCTATGGAAATAATCGCATTTTCAAAGCGTATCGCGCTGTATAGCCTCCAATATTCGTTCGTGTCTTTTTCGTTCTTATTGTGCATAAATAAATGTTTTATAAAGTAATTTTGTCAAGTCGGTGTCGATAAACTCGTGGAGACAGGAGACCCTAAACAATAAAAAAGTAAGAACAAAATACATGGAATAAAACCGTAATTTTTTGGATATTATAAAACTTGCATAGGTTTTTTACACGTCTTATAATTCACCTTCTTAAATGTTAGTAGCATAACAATAATAAGGTAATATTTTCTTCGGTTACCGCGAGGATTACTCATGAAATAAAACTATGAAAACGGATAAACTCGCGTATATTAACTAATTTTAACTTCATTCCGACGTTTCAAACACTTTACAGGGTTCGTGGTCTGCGGATGACTAGTCATTAGTAGTCATCCGCAGACCACGAACCCTGTAAGTTTTAAATAAAAAAGTGAATAAAAAAGATATTGATAAAGGTAAAGAATAATAACGTACTGAACTTTTTCCGTTGAGAGCTCATAGTAGGGGTAGCACCTGGTGCAACGTTTCAGGATATTGCTTGAGAACGATATTAAACCGTATGAATGAGTTTCCGCAACACAAATATGTGAAATAAGCATACAGGATGCCTCAAAAATGATAAAATAAACAATGTATTTAGGTATTTTACCGCTAGTTTTTCTAATTTAGACATTGCAATGCGTAGGCTTACATACCTGTGGCTATGTGAGTTGTATCTTTAGAATTTAGTATTAGTCATAAAATGTCATGAGAATCTGTTTAAAATGCATATATATACAAGGTGAAATTATAGTGGTTGTACTTAGCAATGTATAAGTTGCAGAACATTGCGGGAATATACTCGGAAATTTCCGAGAATTTTCAGGAAAAT
The DNA here is from genome assembly GCA_025490895.1 of Thaumatotibia leucotreta. Taxonomy (NCBI): domain Eukaryota; kingdom Metazoa; phylum Arthropoda; class Insecta; order Lepidoptera; family Tortricidae; genus Thaumatotibia; species Thaumatotibia leucotreta. The sequence continues at coordinate 8,171 of JALPQI010019539.1, read as the reverse complement.
TTAAGAATAAGTTCTCATTGAGAATGTTTCAATGAGAACTTATAAAAAAGTGTTATGAAGAATATTGTATTTTACATTTGAGTAAACAAGGCATAAAATATACCTTAAAAGGAACGGTAACATATACAACGGTTTTGGCATGATTAGATAGCTTGTAATATTCAAATTGCCGAGAACATTCTCTATAGAAGTTTCGCGACTTTTGAAACTTCTCGGTACATTGCTAGTTGTACTCAGTTTGAAAGCTTTTTCAGTATCGTTTTCCAATTCGGTAAAAGAAGAATTATTGTTTCAACTGAAAAAAATTTTTAGGGGGCAGGTCATTCAAGTTAGTCAACGCTTCATAGAAATTCAATATTTTTTTGCACACACCGGAGCACAGTACTGTACAGTCGAGTGCATTAATATATAGACACATTTGTAAGGGATCAGTATGGAGAAGTGTACCTATATATATTCATGCCCTTGACTGTACAAGTGTACATGCCCTGAAAAGGAAAACAACCATTAAAAAATCACCTTGATTTAAGGTTCAGAAAGAGCAAAGTGCACTTTCTGTAGGTTTTACCTAGCTCAGAAGTCAGGGGCTACAAACTCTTAAGTTATATACATATTAACTGTAGACAATAGTAGATACAAAAATCCATTATTCTAGGCGAAGGCTCTGACCTTTGTAACACAGGTTTTACCTAACTCAGAGGCCAGAGGCCTCAATATCATTTTTAAGCTGTAATTGTAATTCACCCTTTCTGGCATAAACATTTTGTTTTTTTTGTTTTTATTACGATTATGGCTCACGATCTCAATGACAAACAAAAAGGACAACGCACTTACTAACAGGGTCACGTTTTATGAAGTTACAATTTTTCTGTTTGCCTCTAGCCAATATGTGATGTGCGTGCGCTAGAGAGGCAAACAGCGAAATTGTAAAATGTAACTTTATAAAACGCGACCCAGCCTAGTCAGCCTCCGTAGCCTAGTTGGTGGTGACCCTGCCTATGAAGCTGGAGGTTGCGGGTTCGAGTCACGGCGAGGGCATTATTTGTGTATTTATTTATCATAAATATTTGTTCCTTGGTCATGGCTGTGGCTATGTATTTAAGTACCTATATGTATCTATCTATTATATATGTCGTCGCTTGGTACCCACATCACAAGCCTTAATTGAGCTTACCGTGAGAAGTTGAGTTGTGTGGTTTGTCCCAGGATATTTATTTTATAAAACGCGACCCAGGGATCCGTTACACGGAACCCTAAAAATCACGGAACAAAACCAAATGCCGTGCCATTGTTTTAATGCGGTTTAAAATTCCCCAAAACCGTAAAGAAACGAAAACATTTCCTATTTAAGCAACATCAAAGGGTCCAAGCATCAGAAGAAGAAAGTACTAAACGCCAATCGTAACATAAAGAATTCCCAACTTAATTTTAATATAACGAAAGTTTAAGAGAAAAACTGTTTTTGGCTGTGCAAAATTCTCATGGTTTTCTGCAGAGGGGATAAATTTAAAACCGTTTTTCTTTAGCAGAGGGTGTTTTGCAGAACGGGCAACTCTTTACGATAGTTAATTTAGATTAAATTCAGTTTAGATGCGGCTTACAGTCTGTTTGAGAGTTTTGGCGTTTAGAATAGTTTGAAGATGAAAAATATGAATTATAATTATTATACTAATAAATGTTGAGTTCATTAACGTCGGCGGTGGCGGTGGGATATTAACGCACCTTGTACACATACGTGCGAAAAGAAACTTCAATTTTTCGCACTTGTATCGTAATGTATTATTGTGGGACGTTGTATATATCGTCCCATTACTGCAAATACCAGCTATGTGCATGTATATAATTCGATAGTGATTTAATTATCATAATAATTAAATTGAATCTGTCAAGACCTGATTCGTGCAGATAGCTGGTATTTGCAGTAATAGGACGATATATTAGCTGTATATTTTGTGTTAATAAAGAATTAAATAAAAAAAACTCTTATGAATAATAAGTATTTAATTATGGCCATTATTTTTCTGTCTCAATAAAAAAATACCTAGTATGAAGTGCTAAGAAAATTAAATTCGAAACGAGAGGCGATAAATTAAGACACGGGTTTTTTAAATCGGCACGAGCTACGAATTTCCTTTTCGCACGTGAATTGTACTACGTTTTTCAGTACATTCAGGTGGTCTTTCGAAGTTTCGACCTGGCGAAAAATTAACCACTTCTCATTCTTACATTATCGCTTAAAAAAGCATGCATTGCTCACTGAACATTAATTCAGAATCTTCTATTTTTTTATAGGTGGCAAATGAACAGACGAATCTCCTGATGGATAGTAATTAACGTAGCCCATGGACACCCGCAACACCAGAGGCGTCGCAAATGCGTTGCCGACCTTTAAGGTGGGAGTACGCTATTTTCTTGAAAGTTTGAAGGTCGTATCGGTCCAGAAACACCGCTTGCGACAGTTCGTTCCAAAGTTTAGCTGTGGGAGGCAGGAAGTTACGGGAAAAACGCACAATTGAGGACTGCCAATCATCTACATGGTGAGAATGGAAATATTGACGCGTAGGGCGGTGGCGGAAATCATTATATAAGTAATTATCAATAAAAAAACATCAATCGTCTACTAAAATGTCTCTGTTTGACCCAATTGTTGACTGGTTGATATTTGCGGCACACGAGGCTTAATATACCATTACAATAATTGGCCCTGTTTTAAGCACAACGATATTACGAGAAAGCCTTTTAGCATCATGTCCGCTATTTGTACAATTTTCTGTACAAATTTAAACAAATAAATAAACATGAATGCATTGTGAAAATAACAAAAAAAAAATTGACAAATTAATAACAAAGTAATTTGATTTGTGTGTTGTTTCTTTTTATTTTTCCCCAGTAGTCACACTACTTAATACTATATAAATTATAAATATTTGATGTCATATACCAAAGAAAAACGACCAAGATCACTAACGTCCGAGGTGGGGGTCAAAGATGCCTAGCCTTGTACGGGATTGCATATACCCGAGAAAATTGATTGGTGGTTGCTAAGACCGAGTGGCCGAAAGGTGCAGGCATCAACCGCGAAAGCCGAGCACGTGGGTTCGTTCCCCTCACTCAAACCTCACTTTTAATGCTAAAGCGTACGTGCAAGATCATATTCTAATTAGTTTCTTCCCTAGGCGACAGTGCAAAATAAAAACAAAAGCCGCACATATTCTTTTAAAACAAATCTGGAATCACGCTGCACTGCGATACGTTTGCGGATAAACAGCTCCTTTGAAACAGAAATACCGACTATATTAAATTCCCTGAGGTCACGCCGAGAAGAAAACCTCAACCTTTTTTTCCAGTTGCATGGTTCAACGAATAAAAAAATAATGGATGCGGCAGGGATCGGAACCGGTGTTTTAAAAAAACCTCAATATAGCTCAATATTTTTTAAAATGTTTTACGCTCTTTATGAAGTATTCAACATTAGATGTAATTATTAACGTCATATTTTTCAATTACTCCATTAACAAAAAAAATATAAACTGTAGAACGAAAAAGAACGGGATTCGAACCGTTCTTTTGTATGGAGAAAAAACTGCGGTGAAATAACAATATATACAATAATGCCCCATTTTTAAGCACACTCAGTGCGATTCTCAAGAAGTTTTCGATATTGATAAAAATGGTGGACTGATGACCTGGTGAAGGTCGCAGGAGTCCGCTGGATGCGGGTGGCACAGGACCGGTCATCGTGGCAATCTTTGAGGAAGGCCTATATTCAGCAGTGGGACGTCTTACGGCTGATATGATGATGATGATTGATACAAATTGGCAGGCTGGACAGTCAATAATGCTGAGCAAGATCCACCTCATTTCCCAAAATGCCCCAGGAAGTTTGTACAGACTTTTCTTTTTTTGTTACCAGATTCCTAAACGTTTTTGGTAACAAAAAAGGAACGTTTCATACAAACACTGTGTTTGTATTTAAGTATCTATTTGTTCCCCAACTCCTCCTGCGGGTGTCGTAAGAGATTGAAGTGTCACTGACCATTATTTGATAATTTGATTGATGATGGGCAGCAGCGTCATCATAGTGGACACATTACTGAGATCGCCAATCCGCTTGCCCAGCGTGGCGATTATGGGCATTTACCTCCTAATGCGTCTATACGCATAGTTAATAGGAGAGGCGTACGTCCAGCAGTGGACTATCATAGGCTGCTGCTGCTGATGATGATGATTATATCTATCTGTTATATATATATCTTGGTACCCATATCACAACCGTTAATTGAGCTTACCGTGGGACTAGGTCGATTTGTGTAAGATGTCCAAAGATATTTATATTTAGTTAGGTACTAATGGAGCATTCCATGAAAACATGTCGTAAGCGACACAGTCTTTTCAATACTTTTGAAGCTGAGCTGAGTAAGCTCAGTTACGGTATAATAATAATATATCAAGGCTTTAAGATTGACAGTGTTTCCTAGCAGGTAGCATATTTTCTTAGGGTAGCTACCGTAGCGACACGTAAGCGACAAAAAGTAAATGTTTTCATGGAATGCTCCTAATACTGAAATTAAGTAAACAAGCAAACTGACGAATCTAACCAAAACTCCATCCAAGTCAGAGGTGAGAAAAAAGTGCCAACGCAGCGTAGGGTAAGCAACATAAATCGGCAGGGGGCGTGCCTGCAGACGGTCGGCGTGATAAACTTGGGTGGGCTGGGTACTTGAACCAGAAATTTATTAAGCCTGTTAGAGGGAGAATTAAAGAAAGGCTTATTGTGTTTTTAGAGGTTTTAGTGCGGAAAGGAATTTATTTTGAGTGCTTAAGCGCGTACTAACGTGGTTTACGTGGCTTTGCGCGCTGTATACTGTATTCACAAGGAATAGAAATTTATAAAACAAAGGCTCAAAATATGTTTTGAACAAAGGCTCAAAGTTTTTGCTGGTGGTGAGACCTCGTGCAAGGTAGGATTCCTCGGATAGCTACCAGTGTCTTACCCGTTCACCTGCCGCTAAATAGTTAAAACTGTGTTCCGGTTTGGGGGCTATCTTATAGCCGGTGTAATTATTGGCATAGAGGCAACCCATCTAAGTCCTCATCAGGGTAGGCAGCGCATAGGCGATTTTTGGTCACTATGTTCCTGCTTTCCATCAGGTGGGCTGAGAGCTCAGTTGTCTACCTTCGTCACATAAAAAAAAGTTAAATAATTAATCTATCCTAGAGTGAGAGTTAATCTTCGAATAAAATTTTTGCTAATTCGAGCCTTACTCGTATAAATAACCTGCCTAAATAATTAAATATTATATGTATTATTTAAAATATCGCCGCTGAAAATTAAAACGAGCAGCCGATTAATTAAAACATTTGTTTCATTTATTTATATTTAGAATACATAAATTATCACACGTGTAAGCCGGTCCATTTTAACACCTAGTTCACTATACAAATACAATGCCGAATTGGACCTTACACAAGTGGCTATTTCTCTATTTACACAGAATAACGCACCGTATTTCCGAGCTGTGTAAAGGAAAAATATTATTGTTTATAAATAAGTAGTACCAGTATAGCCGTGTGGTGACGGCAGTAAGAATACATTTATCACCACCCCAACTTCTTCTGCGGGTGTCGTAAGAGTCGACTAAGGGATTGAAGTGTCACTGACCACGTTCTGCCGATCTTGGCACAATTGAACAATTGTTCTTGGGGGCATTTTTGAGATGGCTTTAGATGTCCATTTTATATAATTATGGTCGCAGAGCGTAAACGTTACTTGCCAACTCGTGTGCATACCGAAAGCAGGAAAATCGTATCGAAATAATCTGAGACGGTATCTGAGCCCCCAAACCGCCAACGAAGTGTTTCCTCCCTGTCACACTTACGTACGAATTCACTAGTACGACAGAGAGTCAACGCTTGGTTCGCGGTAAGGCATCTGGAAACAAGGCACCCCCATATTTTCCACGTATCTTCTCTTTACGAACAAACTCTACGTGTAAACAGCCACAGGAAGTAACGGAGATACGGAGTGTCGGTCACTGATTGATGTTGTTGTCACAGTATAGTTTCAGCAAGAATATTTTCTTAAACTTGCAATGTAATGTTGATATTACGTAAGCGGTTATACTTTAAAGACAACGGTTCTTAATCGCGTAAACTAACGTTTTAGTACATTGTGTATCAAGGGAGGTAAGTACGGGATCACTAACGAGAGTGTTAGAAGCCCGACGCCGTCAGGGGGAGGGCTTTTATGACTCAAGTTAGTATTCCGCTTACCTACCGTGATGCATACAATGTTTTACATCACACTTGCCGACAAAAAAACAAGTTTTAAGACATAATATTATTGAATGACGTACTGACATTTCTATGACTCCCTAGGGAACTTCACTTTTCTATTACTCCCGCTACGCACGCAAGCAATGGCGCGGTTAGACAGCAAGTGTGATGAAAAATTATATCCTGACGTTTCGGACATGACGTTACGCCCATGGTCGCAGGCACCGCCATTTGCGGGCCCCGTTTGTCTTTAAAATATGAGTTATAATCGTGAAAGTTTAAACCAATAAATGTAAGCGGTTTTGTTAATGGGGTAAGACAATAGTCGTCCTTTTGGCACAGCGTAACATACAGCTATGCTATTCTCTTATTCACACATTCGACGCTGCGTTCGTCAACGAGCTCGATGTCGAGACAGCCTTGTCTAAAATCCTAGCTGTCTTATTTGACATTAGGAATCGAGGCTGTGAGTGAAGTTGCGGGCGAGTTCGTCGCTGTTTTTCGTTAGAGAATACGAAGTTCATACATTAAACGTCAAACTCTCGACGCAGTGTAGTTCCAGCTCACGCCGCATTCGTCGCCGAGCACTAGTGTCGTTTAAAGTACATTTAGTGAATACCATTTTTAGGCTCGACGCTGCCGCAGCGCTGTCACAGCGCTGACAGCAAGGCGGTTTCCTTAGTGAATAACACTGCAGGTAGCTGTAGGCTTATGATGGTACCGTGTTTAATCGTTTGTCGTTGTTGCCGTCAGGTTCTAACAAGTATAAAAGTGCGAAAGTGATGCGTAGCACGATAACTAGATAAAACGGGACCATCATAAGCCACTTGCTTGTCTTAAGTTAGTGTCTTAGTTAGTGGGGTAAGATGAAACGTTTTTTTATGGGGTAAGACAAAAAGCTACCTGTATACGCTGACTGAAGGACTACTTTTTGTCTTACCCCATTAAAAAAACGTTTTATCTTACCCCATTTTACCTTACATCAATATGACGTCAGAAACAACCCTCTAAAATTTGATTGGTGAATAAAAAATCAGCCTATAGAAGGCCATACAAAAATTCTTTAATCCACAATGTCATAACAGATGTGCTTACCATAGAAAAAATCAACTGCGAAAGAGACTCTGGTTGTCACGGGATTCGAACCCGCTTCCTCTGGATTGCCGATCCAACGTGCTTCCAATTACACCAGACGACCTTCCGTGAATCACAGCGAATTTAGTCAATGGTATTGTGAAGCTAATCACTAGCGACATCTGTACTTAATGTTTCGAAGGTACTACAACCTTAAGCCACTCAAAGACGTGTGCCTACCACAATCGTTCGCAAACTCGACAACTCTTCGTTGCGTTGAATTTGCAAGAGGTGCTGTAATCAATTCATGATTAGAAAATATCTATTTGTTTTATAATTAAACAAATTGATATTGATGTTACTTTTTTACAATGCGGATAATCCCACAATGTCGTAACAGATGTGCTTACCATAGAAAAAATCAACTACGAAAGACTTTGGTTATCACGGGATTCGGACCCGCTTCCTCTGGACAATTCTTTAGATTTCCTACAAAAACCCAACTTACCAAGAAGCAGGAACACCGCTAGTGGTGTCATTGACCCTCGGGCCTCTTCGGCCGTCCTTCCTCATCCGCTCCACCATCAATCTGCTCTCATGCCACTCAGTCCCACTGCTGGGCACTTTGTCACACTAACTTTCACTTCGAAGCACAGCACTTACACTTAGATATTTCCTCTATTTGATACTTTATTGACTGTTATTTTAACAAATGCACTTTTTTACTTGTTTTTTTTATATATTTAATATAACATTGTTTAGATTTAGTTTTGATTGTAGTCTTGTTGCAATCCAATGTGTAAAATCTGAAACAAAAGATT
>JALPQI010019538.1:0-25381 GCA_025490895.1 Thaumatotibia leucotreta | reverse complement strand
GTTCTCAAACACTGCGATTGGCTGCTATCTCTCATTGACAAACGCTAATTAACAATTCATTTTGAAGTACCTACATTGCTTCTGACTAAACTTTTTTTACAATTACAATTTTAACCTCGTAAGGCCTCGTCCTATTTTTAGAACAACAAAATTTACTCATAATGGCCCATGACGTCATATTTTTTAAAGAAATATGAATTTCATTTTGTAGGGCCCAAAATTAAAAATAAAATGTCCTTTTTTTAGGACAATGGGTTATTTATTTCACTTGTCCTAAAAATATAATGGGCCTTACGAGGTTAAATATTGAGTTCTTAATTAAATCATACTCAGCATCCCATTACTTGGTTTCAAAAGGAGCCTTCATGATGGTAACACACTGTACATCTAAATATAGGTTTTAAATTCGCTTCGCATAATGGCAGGAAAAGATAATTTCGCTTGGCGGCGCAGAAAATGCATTAAAATATAAGCTGAAAAAGAAAATTACAGCACACTTACAAATAAAATATTAAGGACTATGTTAATGTGTACTCGTGCGGAGAATGTTAAGTAGACGTTTTGAAGCAGCAATTTTTATTTTGAGGATTTTGTACTCCCACTCGAAGTCGGTAATGATTCTTTAGCTCTTTCTATGTTGATATATTACATTAAGTAAGTCTTACGCGAGTTTAAATTCTATTCTTTTAGCCGTTCCGTTCCTAATGGCCATGGTATCGAGGGTTTTATACAGTGTGTAAATCTAATACGGGCGAACAATTAAACCAGGCATGGGATTCATTAGTGTGATCATGGATTACAAGGTTTTTCAAAATTACTCTTAATTTCGACCCCACAGATTTTTTTTAAGATTATCGGAGCAGCAATGTAGGTACGAACATTTGTTATTGTTGATATGGCAGTTATGTCATCTGCTTTTGTAATTAGCTGTCAACGAGTGTTTAACTCGCGTATGTTGCTCTACATTGCGCGCCGAATTATTTTGTATGGAAAATTTTGTTGCTCTTATTTTAAGTAAAAGTTATTTGAATGTACTTATTATGTCGTAAACTAATACCCATTAAGAGCTTCGCCCGTATTAGACTTACACCCTGTATAGCATTTTCAAGGTGATGAACCTTACGTATCGTAGCAATCCGTAGGATTTACTCGATACGTAAAGCATTCTATCGCGCTCGCACTGACATATTGGAGTGAGCGCGATGGCCTGCTTTATATATCGAGTAAAATTTAACGTTACCGATACTTGCAAAGTACGGCTACAGGGTGCGTAGCATTTCCACGCCTGCGCCACCGTCATTTTGTGCGAACACTATAAAAACAGCGGCCATACCCCTAACTTCGAAACCCATAAATTTTGAGGATTTGTCTCTGGTAGGACATCATTATCCGGGCGGACATCGTGCAGGGTCCGCCCAGATAGCTACCACCGTCTTACCCGTTAACCTGCCGCTAAATAGCAGTGTTTGCACTACTGTGTTCAGGTTTGGGGGTAAGATAGCCGGTGTAATTACTGGCATATATAGAAGCAATCCGAATCCCCAGGGTAAGCAGCACATAGGTGATTTTCTGATCGCTATGGCCTCAGTTCCTGCTTTCCATCAGGTGGGCTGAGAGCTCAGTTGTCTACCTTCTATAAAATCCTCGAATTTAACGAATTTTCCTGGAAAATATATTTAAATTCCTAACAAAATTTAGTGCCTTCAAAACCGACCAGGGTCACCCATTGTCATTAGTCACCGCGAATCATGTTACACATTGTGCAGTCATTATTATAATGAGTCTAATGACGATAGAGTCATAATTACCCACAATATGACTGCCGGCTTAAAATGCCGTGTGAAATCATAGATACAAATGTCAGAACAACACGCTTCGTCGCTACAAATCGCGAATTTTAATTTCGCAAATTTCGAGGTTGCCTCTGTCACTCTTATGACGCCTTCGTTATCCTCGATAAATCCTCGAAAATTATGATTTTTTTGATTCACGATATGCCATTTCGTTTCAAGTTATGCCCGAAATTATTTTTTATTTGGATATTTTTGTCTTTTACAAACCAATCTAACGACGATTTGAACGTTTTTTTTTCATTCAATGATTAATTCAGGGAAATACCAATAAAAACCGGATTTATAAAAGATTCTACATATGTATTAAATCTTTTGAAAAAAATATTTTCTGAAAAAAAAATCTCTTGACCAGAATTCATTGACCGAGAGTGTAGATGAAATGATTCAAGAGGAAAATGTTATTTAATATCTAATATCAGTACTGTACCATTTGTACCCGTACGAAGCCGGGGCGAGTCGCTAGTCCGCAAAGACCTAAAGCTTTCGAGGTACCGGGTTCGAATTCCAGAGTACGGCGATTATTTTGACGACCGATTGGCTAATAATATTTATTTTGCGCGTGTCTCAGTCCTTTGTAGGAATGAGCAAGCTGCAGAACATTCTCAAAAATTCCTAAAAATAATGGATATTTAACGTCATTAAGGAAATAAAAATAATTTTAGAGTTAATTTAAATATTTGTCAACTATTTTTTTAACTATTGCTAGTAATGCGTATTATCACTATTTTGTGGTATACCCATTTTCTTAAAAGCCCGGGTCATGGTAACACACTGTATACACCTTACAGCCTTTGACTGTACAGTCAGTCAAAAATAAGTATCGAAAGAATCCGCTCATAAATATGATACGACGTTCTTATTACACAGAATTAGAGTGCACTGGGACATATTTCTGAACATTTTTGTGTAAGTACACCTTATTTTGTCTTTGACTGTACACTGCTAGTCCTTTGTAATACTAAGTACACAAGCCTACGCATAGTTGATCTATGTCAAGTGAATGCAAAATGGCGGTTACACAGCGGTTGGATGAGCGCAAGGAGGTTGGAACTCTTAGGGCGCCTATAGAGAGACGGCGTGACAGACAAAACCCGTGCCGCGCATATGCGTTTTACGCATATGTGATGTCAGTACCTCTCGGGACGTCATGGGTATATAAACTATAAAAATATACCAAGAATGCCACATACGCTCTGTAATCTGGTGCAGGAACCAGTCTACGTACATTAATAAACAAAATTCAAACGTTTCCTATCACAGGTAAGTAAAAAAAGTTATATTAAATTGAATATAAAATTAGTATGGGCGAGTGACATAGTGAAGAGACACGACGCTGAATTTGTTATCGATAGTCTATGTAAACTCTTACAACTAAACGGTGTTAGTAAAAATTCAAAATTTGTTCCCGAGTTACGGACGTTTCCTATGTATAAGTAAGTATAATTATGTGTGTTTCTCTATTTAAGTACATATATATATCGACGCTGGAAAGGAGAAATTGGATAAGCGACACTTTTGAAGATTTTGAGTTATATACACCGTTAGAATCGGCGAATTTTTCTGCGTCGAATGAGCTAGGTTTCGTATCCATCTGACAACATTTGTGTCGCTTATCCCATTGGTGATTTAGAGAACTTTCGACCATTTTTTATTACTAAACGACTTGGTTTTTGACAACTTTTAGTAAATTGGAGATTAGATAAAATATAATTCAACATAATTAATCTTGGATTATTTTATCTATTCGTCATGACGAGTTAAATTTTACTTGGATATTTTTGCTGTGTAACAACTAAACTTCACTTGTCGGTTAGCTATTTCTACCTGACTGTATGATATGTTCTCATGTCGTTTGGACAATTTTACCTTCATCTTAATTTAAAATTGAGGACGGTTAGACAATATTACTTGACTATGATATCTGAACTACTTATTGGCGTTTATCCATTTTTACCTACATTTATTTATGAACCATCCCCTTCACATATCCCTTTTTACTATTTACCTACTTTTTGGAATAATGCTATAAAAATTCCTAAAACAGTTTTTCTTTTTTCACGTGTAAGTAAATTCGTTTACTAGTCACGGAATGTTACTCATGTAATTAATAATGACTAACTATGAAGTCTAAAATAGTTTCTCATTTTAAGTATGTGAATATTTCTTAATGATATATTAAGTAGTGTGACTACTGGAGAAAAAATTAAAAGTACAAATCAAAATATTTAGTTAATAAATAATTTGATTTGTGTTTTCGCAATATGTTCTATTTTATCAATTTATATATTTTTACCCGAATATAAAATAAGCCACTTCGGCAGTTAGATAATTTTAACGGGATACATTCGTTATGTAAGTCTCGGGTGGACCTTTTTACCTTCCTTATTTCTTACACAACGTGTTGGTTAGATAATTTTACCTGAATCAATTTTTCCGACCATTTTGCTTAAGCGACAGTAAATCATTAAATAACACTTGAATACGTTAAATAATTAAAATATCACATAGGAAACATATTTATGTCCATAAATAATGCTTCGATTATTTGATTTGGCCTGCTGATTAATTTAAATGTTTTTTTTTCGAAAATCTCGGCGGTTTTTTGCTTCTCCTGTAAAGTACGCACTGTGTCGCTTATCCAATTTCTCCTTTCCAGCGTCGATATATATCGTCGCCTAGCACCCACATTACAAGCCTTAATCGAGCTTACCGTGGGACTAGGTGAATTTGTGTAAGATGTCAAAAGTTATTAATTAATTATTATTAAAGTTATTAATTAATTAATTAAATATTATTTATTGCACACCTTGAACAAACAAACCAATGCAAAGGTAACATATATAACTAGACAGAGGTTAAACAACAGGCGGTCTTAAGGCGGTTTAACCGCCTGTTGTTTAACCTCTGTCTGGCCTTACCCTTAACACTTGTTGTTTAACTTTATCCTTAAAGCTAACAACTTAATGTAAGTAGGTACTTATTGTAAATATAAATTCAAATAAATGTATACATTTTACTGTTTTTATATCATTCATAACGACATCATTTTAGTGAGATTTTAAAAATGAGAATGTTTGAATTGAATAGCTTTTTTCAAGTAACATTTTTAGTCAAATAACTGTTGGTTTCGATAAAAATATCGAGCCATACCACAACACTATTTACATTAACATGTCAAAATTACCTGACACGGTCGATTTCTATGAAAATGACAGCCAAGGCCGCCTCTATCTCTAAGGTTACACACTAAAGAGGTCCGTGCTCTGTGGATGAGCGACACAAAACCGATATTACCGTCGAGTCTCTTTCCGCGAATTCTACTAGTATGTGCGGAAACCGAAGGCATCTGACTGTAAGGCACGCCCGTACAACTCACACGCCAACACTTTCCGAATCTATGAAGTCATACCTACTACTAGGGCTTGCGATTCGAATATTCGAATTTTCAGTTCACTTTAGTATTCAAATAACACGACTTGCGGAGATCGAATAATTTTTATTAGGTGCCTCGCTTAGGGGCTCGTTCATTATATTTTATTAATTTACATACATTTTTCGAACTTTCCGTTACGTTATTGCTTTACAAAATGTACGAAAAAGTGGTGACAGAATGGAAAAAACATTTGGATATTTTTTTTCTCCTATCAGGATCGAAAGAGCTCGTAGCTTCGTATTTACATAAATTGATTTAATAAACGATAATAAAGATAATCTAATCATACGTAGAAAACTAGTAAAGTGGTGGTTTTATCTCTTTTCTAGTTCGATAAATGAAGGCACGTGAGATATATAGGCGCGGCTTACAGCCAGATCCCTCGACTTTCCCCACAGTCTCTATACGAGATGAACTTTACCACTTATACTATAAATGGGTCCTAGTCGTTTTACGATTACTATATGTCCTAAATGTATGCATATCGCTGATATACATACTTACGCAACCTCGTAACTGCCACACTCAGTTCATGGAAAAAACGCTCGTATTCGCAGTGAAAGAAAGGTGACAATCCCATGAATTTAATGCTGTAGATCGGAAGTTGAGTATAGCGAAGATATCGGTTATACAGTTTTATGCTGGGCCCTTACCACTGGGTGCTTATACAAGTTACTAATCGCTAACGCTTAATCGTCAATCCTAAACGAAAGGCAGCTTACTGTCTTTGTCGCACTAATATGAAAGAGCGACAGAGAGGCAAAACTACGATATGCTACTAAGCGTTAGCGATTGGCAACTTGGCTAAGCATCCTGGTTTTGATAGGAAATCCGCGAAAGCGCAAGCTTAAATAGTCTAACCCCCTTATTCATAAACGTCTGCTAACTTAACAAGCCGCTAATAATTGTTTGTCCCTTTTGCTCTTATGGACACATTGTTAAGACCGAAAGGAACAAACAATTATTAACCCCCATATTCATAAACGTCTCCTAATATAATAAGCTGCTAACTTTTATTTGTCCCTTTCGGTCTTGTAGACATTTTGATATGATCGAATGAGACAAAAAATACTTAGCGGCCTGCTAAGTTAAGGTGCGGTTAAACTAAAAGAGCATTCGCTGTTCTAACCTCCCACTCTACGAAATTCGATCGGTACACAAATCATTGATTTCGTAGAACGGGCGCTAGAACAGCTAATGTTCTTTTAGTTTAACCGCACCTTTAGGAGACGTTTATGAATAAGGGGGTAACCCTCATTATAGCTACTGTGGAAAAATTTAAATGTGAAAAATATAATTATATTATTGAATAATACAGGGTGTTTCCTGAGCATCCTGTGTCACTCATCAACCTCGCATGTACGATGTAACAGATATACGTCATACTAAACAATTTTTAGTGTCGAACCAACTCCGTAACCGCGAGAAAAATAATTTTCCATACAAAATATTAAGATCACGTAACCGATTTGTATGAAAAAGTAGTTTTTTTCGCCTTTTCGCGGTTGGTTCCATACTAAAGGCCCGGCCACGACATTGGTCTAACTAAACCGACGGCGAGCAAATCCATAAGTTGGAACGAAATGCCGATATGGGAACTCCCTCTCGCCTTAGACCAATATGGCCGGGCCTTTAAAGTTGGTTAATATGACTTATATATATAAACACAGTGTGCACGAGGTTATTAGTGACTCAGGAAACACGGTGTATGTTTCATATTTATAATGTAATTCATCTGCCAACTCATGGTAAGTGTAGATAGTAAAATAATATAAATGTGATAGCGATCCTGACGTGATAGCAACGGTTTCCGAAGTGGCACTTAAGTTAGTGCTTTTTGCAGTTCAGTTTTACGAGTCTAGACGGCTATGTACAGTCGCTATCAGATATACCGTACAGTCAGCTACAGAGAAAAGTAGACCCCCTTGCATACAAATTTGTATGCAAGGGGGTGTACATTTCTCTGCAGCTGAGTATACCATCCGGAGCGCTCATAAATATCTGAAGTACCTGGATGCTTAGCCAAGTTGCCAATCGCTAACGCTTAGTAGCGTATCGTAAATTTTCCTCTCTGTCACTCTTTCGTATTAGTGCGACAAAGACAGTTGGCCGTGGGTTTTCTGACGAGACGGTGACGAATAACGAATGAGCCAAAATAAGAAAATGGCAAAAGCACAAAGTTTACCAAATATGAAATAGGCTTCACACGAAAATGGGAAATCAAGAACGGGTGACGAAAGCAGAAAGGGACGGATTTAAGAACTTGACAAAAAGCGACTGAGTCGAGTAGGTATACCAAAATATGGTAGGAACGTGATATGCTATGACTATATATGTACAGCCGTTGAAGAAGCTGGGTCTGAAAGACCAAGTTATTTATTACTGAAGGACCTTGGGCCTTAGGAGTAGATAAAAATATTTAGATGCATGCATACAGTCAGCATAGGTGCGGCAAAACAAGTCGTGACCGATCATCGCGGCGTGACACCCATACAAAACAAGTAAACAGTGATCAACTGATCAGAATTTCACAACAAGAGGCCGCCATTTTGGCCAAGGGCAAATTGAGAAATCCGACTTAGAGATAATGAAGTTTCTTGTCATTATCATCTGTGTTTATTAACCGCGATAATTCATTAAGCTTTGTCACGAAAAACTATTTAAAAATATAATGGGAAAGTAAGGATACTGTACTCTGTGGTGCGCAAGTAGAAAACGAAAAAAATGTAAACAAATATGACTGAAATTGATAGCATTTTTTTTTTGTTATCGAACGTGTAGGTATAACCCCGTGATGGTCCCGTTGGCACCAAGTTGGGGTTTGATGATGGGATCTTGGAGAAATCGAGGGATCTCTTCAAATGTTACAGGTACATGTACTGACACTTTTGGTAATTTTCAAATTTTTATTCATTTACAAGAATTGGCATTCAGAAAGTAGGATTTGTTGACAGGAAAACAATGATGGAAACCACAGATGATAGGATCTTCGAGAAATCGGTTGAAATTGGTTGTTTTTAAATTTTTTTATAAATAAATAATCACTATTTTGTTTGGTACTGGTACTGACTCAATGTTAATGTACTGATGTACAATTATTAAATTATAGTGGCCGTGTGTTTATATTATGTACAGGGTGTCCTTAGCCGATGGACAACGGTTAAATGTAAGTTTCCCGGTATTTAAAACCAGTACACGCAGTATATCCCAAGGATACTACAGTATAAAAGTACTGAAAAATAACTACCCATGTAAGTGTTGACAGTTGATTATAAATAATTTGTTATTTAAATGTCGCAACTCGCAATTAACATACAATACATGCGTCAGTACAGGAGAAAATGTAATCATTGATAGCAATTTATGTTTCTTTCTTAAAGATAAGTATTTCTGTTAGTTTTTAGTAAAACGTCCCACTTTGTCGCTTATCATAAAGACGAGATTTCCTTGTATCTTCATATGAATAAGCTGACAAAGCGGCTTTATGTCAAACGACAAAATGGGACGTTTTACTAAACTCACTCACATTTATTCTCATTTCTATATTTTTAATGCCGAATTTGCTACTCTAAGCACCGACTTTTTAATTCCCAGTTTACAGTAGCTCTGAGATATTCTTTTTTGACTGATGACCTGGGTCGCGTCTTAAATAAAGTTACATTTTACAATTTCGCTGTCTGCCTCTAACGCACGCAGATATTGGCCAGAAAGAGAGGTTCGTGTTTATAGCCGACTGTTCATAGCTTAGTAGCTCGCGGTAAGACCAGGATGCTTAGCCAAGTTGCCAATCGCTAGCGCTTAGTAGCGTATCGTAGTTTTCCTTCTCTGACACTCTTTCATATTAGTGCGAAAAAGACAGTTAGCTGCCTTTCGCTTACGATTGACGATTAAGCATTAGCGATTGGCAACTTGGCTAAGCACCCAGTGCCTTAAGATGGTTAATTTTATCAAAAGTTACAATGAAGGTCGTTGATCACTCATTCATGCAAGTTTCGGTGAATTAACCTAACAATAGTTACGAACGACACTTAGCTATGACCTTACGGGCAAAAGAGAAACTAAGGTTTTGTTTACGACGTCGCCACCGGTTTCTAGTACAGCCTGTCTTTGTTACTGCAATGGAATAGTCATTATAGTGACAGAGACAAAAGCTGAAATTTATTATTTTCGAAGTTCGGGATAGACTATTCGTCAGTATAAAACCAAAAGGACTGTAATGAAATATGGCTGACTTTCCAATCTTTCCATAGCATTTGACGTCTTTGACAACGTATAGGTGGATTTAGACCAAACGAGCGAACGCGGCTCATTCTATCCCTACTTTACTTTTAATCTACTTTACGAAATTCGTTTGTTACACAAAACGAGATTCTCCGAAATTCGTTTTCATTCGTAGAGTCCCCACAAATCAACGAAATTCGACGAATCACGTTTTGTGTAACGAACGAATTTCGTAGTGGGGGATAGAATGAGCATTCGCTCGTTTGGTCTAAATCTACCTTTAAATGAAACTCGTTCGCAGATATATTTTTAAGTTAATACCAGTTTATATCAATAGTTTCAACTAAAAATTTATGTGAACATGGTTTAAGGTTTTAAGTTTGTGATAAATCCAAGATTGTGTTCGAAAAGTGCGTAGTTATGAAATATTTCAAGTTTTTAAGTTTCTTTACATTTTTTTTATTGACGAACAGTATACAAAGTTGCAGGTTAGTAAAAAATAAAAGGTAAATTACTTATGAAATAAAACTATGAAAACGGATAAACTCGCGTATATTAAGTAACTAATTTTAACTTCTTCCGACCACGCGGTGTCATTCGCAGACCACGAACCCTGTAAAGTGTTCGAAACGTCGGAATGAAGTTAAAATTAGTTAATATACGCGAGTTTATCCGTTTTCATAGTTTTATTTCATGTGTAATCCTCGCGGGAACCGAAGAAAATATTACATTAAGTAAATTACTATATGAATCTTGCTACTAACTACACTTTAAAACACGTCGATTTGTACGTAAAGTTAAGGCACCTAACTGCAAGGCACGTCTATATTTCTCACTTGCCATAACACATTCTTATCTGTTTATGGCAAGGATGTTAATTCCTCTGGCCGTTTACTTAACACCCTGTCGTTCTAACGCCATGCCCACATTCCTACGAATCTTTCGGAAGCAGACGAAGGTTATATAATCGCACAAGGTAGCTTGATTGCATAAGCGCCAATTGACACATATTAGCGCATACGACCGTGGGAATGTTTAAGACAATGCTTCGGGCGCGTTCGGAAGTCTTCGGGATTCGTTCGGGTTTTAAGACACAATTTTAAACGGTTACCTGTCTTTGTCACTCCAACAAAGGTGTCATCCGTGTAACAGAGATGAGAGACTATACTCTGTTTGGGTATTTAACTAAATGTAATATACATTTCGATATAAAATTTTCGTAGAGGGTGAAAGTTGGAGCCCGAGTGATACGAGGGCGACAATCACCCGAGTTAAAAAGAAGTTTTTCCACGTGTATCGAACGACTTCTTTCATAACAAGTGCGTTAAAAAGAGTAATTTACGCACGTGAAGCGAGCCGAAAGTTTACTTTTCCGCACTCGTTAGAAAATAGAACATTTCGATGAAAATACAAAAAAATAAATTTTCGGCGAGGGTGAAGCTGGAGCCCGAGTGAAATGAGGGCGACAATGACCCGAGTTAAAAAGAAGTTTTTACACGTGTATCGAACGACTTTGTTCATTCATAACAAGTGCCTTAAAAAGTAAATTTTACTTTTCCGCATTAGTTAGGAAAACAATCTTTCAGTATCTTTTTTATTTACACGGGAGTGCGTATATTTTGTTCGTGTTGATAGCCGATAGTTCATAGCTTAGTAGCTCGCGGTGCGACCAGTGCCATCATCTATGTCATACACGAGCAATATACCTATATACTTGGTATTCTAATGCCAACTCTAGCACATATACTATAAATCAGTTATATCTATGCACCCATAATTACAAATTACAATGAATAGACGACAGTCAATTGTTTTAACTCGCACCATAATTTTCCTCAAGTATTGTGAATAATGTGAATTACGAGTATACGACAAACAAGTTTGTGTAGGTACATAAATTATTACGCTATGAAAAGTACTCACTATGTAAATAGCTACGAGTTATGTGACGCGTGGTGACGTCAGCAAAAGTACATTTGTCACCATCACCACCCCAATTCTTCCCGTGGGTGTCGTAAGAGTCGACTAAGGTACTGATTTGTCAAGGAATATTCGTTTTCATCACACTTGCTGTCTAAGCACGCCATTGCTTGTATGCGTGGCGGGAGTAATAGAAAAGTGAAATTCCCTAGAGTATAATAGAAATGTCAGTACGTCATAACATAATATTTTGTCTTAAAACTTTTTTTTGCCCGCAAATGTGATGAAAAACATTGTATACATCATGGTCGGTAAGCGGAATACTAACTAGGGGCAATGAGGGTTTTTGATACTTTTTCTGCCGCTATGGGGAGGTGAGATGGCAGCACTGAGCCGACCGTTTAACGAACTGTCAAAATAAATACGCGCATTTAATTTTCAACATATTTATAGGTTTATTTATTCTGAAAACCATTACTTTAGGCATATTGTTACCTAAAATAAATAAATAAAATAGTTCCAAGTCAATTCTCATGAAATTAACAAAGTTAAAGTAATTATTTTTAATACCAGTGACTTTGCGCGCCTGTTTTATAGCTCCGTCTTCAGTTCGATGACCGTGTAATAGTCGTAATCCATTACAAAATCAATTCTCTTCCAAATAAAATAGAATTTCAATATTTTAGGCCCAGGTGCCTATGAATAGTATGAATCTGACAGTTGTCGAGACCAGGTGCGTACGAAGCGCCGCCTGGTGGCAGAAAAATTATCGAAAACCCTCATTAAATGCCCTCCGCCTACGGCGTCGGGCTTCTAACACTCTCGTTAGTAATTATTAACGAGATGTATACGTTTTTCCGTACTTACCTCCCTTGATGCACAAAGTACTATTATTTAAGAGATCGATGATGGGCAATTGGGCAGCAGCATCATCAAAGTTTACACACTCCTGCGATCGCCAAGTTCGCCAACCCGCTTGCCTAGCGTAGCGATTATGGGCTTTTACCACCTAAAACGTAATAGGTACGCATAGTAATAGCCTAATAGGAGAGGCCTACGCCCACCAGTGAAGTGAGAGGCCGGTGACATGTGTATGTGTGTATACACATTCCTGTGTATTGTATCTTGACATGTGTATGTGTGTATACATACCTATGTTTTGTATCTTCCACGTAAAGGTTTTGTTATCCTTTCAGATTTTAATCCGTTGCAAATGTGTACATATAGATACATAAAACATAAACAAATAAAATAAACAGTTTATTTTATGTTTATACTATCCTCGTAAGGCCCAATATTCATTACAATGGACACTCCAGTTTAATGAAACTTAAACGCATTTGATTGATTTTACAAACAAACGAAATTCAGCAGTATTCGGACACGCGTCAATAACCAAAATAATATATGATTTAAAGAAAAGAGTATGGCCCAATCCCTCTCATATATGAGAGGAGGCCTGCGCCCAGCAGTGGGACGTAATATAGGCTAAAATATTATTACCTATAGTATGGTGGGCCTTACGTCTCTTACGAGGCTTTAACAAGTAAGCAAGGTAAGGTGGGGTAAGATGAAACGGTTTTTTAAAGGGTAAGACAAAAAGCTACCAGCAGACGCTGTGCCAGAAGGACGACTTTTAGTCTTACCCCATTAATAAAACCGTTTCACCTTACCAGTTTTTTTTTAATATTATGCAAACTTCAATACCACTTTGTTTAATATTTTCTACTTTATATACTAACACTAAAATACAAATTTTCAAGGAGATCTGTAAAATCGGCATAAATGCGACGCGAGGGCTTTGTCCGATCCAATAATATCTACAATTATGAGCCTTACTTTATTTAAATACGGGCAAATGTAAGGTACACCCGGGAAATAAATCTATGATTTTTTTTGGGACATCTTTTCAACTCTTCGAAAAATAGTCCGGTCTTACCCGGGTGTACGTTATACTTAATTTAGAAAATGATTCTTCAATAAGTTAGAGTAGTAATTTGTTAGCATTTACGAGTTAATAGTTTTTTGATTAGATACGTTGGATATGCGGGACACAGGGGCCAGTGAGCTTAGTTATTACCGTGGACTTACTGTATATCCGTCCCGCTCGTACTCGCGTATTGGTGCGAGTGAGACGGATAAAGTAAGTCCGCGTTAATAACGCCGCGGCAGTTCATGGTACGAATACAGGATGCGTAGCCAAGATGACAATCGTTAACGCTCAATAGGGTTTATGATTCGAATATTCCGCTCATTTAAGTATTCGAATAATACGGCATGAGGTATTCGAATATGTATTCGTTTTTTTTTTGGTATCCGAAATATATAATTTAGAAACATTACGGTAATAATTACAATATTGAATACGAATTCTACATTAATTACATTACTTACAATTGTATTAGAAAATGGTTTATGGACTTTTTACGAACTTTCATGAAATTTTGGTATATACTAGTAAAACAAGGTTTCTCTTAAAAATGAACCACGTGGGCATTTAGGATATACCGGCAACGTAATACTCTCCTGTTCTCTTTGTAGGTTACTGCAGGATAACATGCCCTGTTGGAATATTTGACGTAAATATGCTAATCAAAGTTATTTCCACCAATTTAAACTTGTTATGTTATTATTAAAACTACTCGAATATCGGTTCGAAGTTTCGAATATTGATTCGAAGTTTTGAATATTGATTCGAAGTTTTGAATATTGGTTCGAAGTTTCGAATATTGATTCGAAGTTTCGAATATTGATTCAAGGTTACGAATAACACTCAATAAAGAAACGATATTCGAATAAATGACTTTCGAATATTTGGGAGCCCTAATTGTGAATCGGGAACGCAAGTTGCGTATACTTCGCACCAAGTTGTTTTTAGAGAAACTTTATTACTGCAGGCTATTGCCTTCCAAAGCATGTTTCAAATGAACAACATAGTACTTACGTAACCATTTGTGACACTTATTACAACGGGCATAAGGTTCACGAATGCTCAAGTTAACTCTTGAATGCTAAAAGATAATCCAACAAAAGCCCCGGTGGTCAGACGGCCATAGACAATAGAATTCAATCCGTTATCAGTTCTGAGGAAGGAATATTACTCCGACTTGGTTGTTTCGATGCTCATACAACAGTAGTTATAAAATTGTAAAATATTTTACTTACGAGAACTTTTACATACTAGCGACCGGCCCGGCTTTGCACGGGTTTACTAATACTAAAACCTTCCTCATAAATCACTCTATAAATAAAAAAAAATACGCTTTAAATTCAGTTGGGTAGTTTTAAAGATTTTAAGCTTGCATAGGGACATTAGGGGCGACAGACCGTGATAACGACTTTGTTTTATACTATGTCTACACCTTTTGAACTCTTCAAATCGTATTTTGAGAACCCCAATCGGTGATGCTCAAGTCAAAATACACCGAAAAGCGTAAATTTCGAACATTTGTCTCTGTCACTCCGATTTCGATATCGTCGGAGTAACAGCAGTGTTATTCACTAAGGAAACCGCCTTGCTGTCAGCGCTGTGTCAGCGCTGCGGCAGCGTCGAGCCTAAAAATGGTATTCACTAATGCACTTAAAACGACACTAGCGCTCGGCGACGAATGCGGCGTCAGCTAGAATTACACTGCGTCGAGACTCGAGAGTTACTGCCTACAGTTCGACGACGAGCTGTTCTACGTTAGTGAATACCGTTTTTCGCAGCGCTGCGCTCTAAGTCGAAGTGAAGGCTGTCTCGTCGTCGAGCTCGTTGACGAACGCAGCGTCGAATGTATGAATAAGAGAATAGCATAGCAGAGCTCGAAAACGATTGTCAAAGGTCGCGGTACGACTGCAGAATACCACCGCAAACCACGCTCGACGTGCCTTGTCACACATACGTATAAATTTGCAAGTGCAACAAAGAGGACAGGACCGTGTTATCAGTATCAACACACTCCGGAATTCAAGAGCATCCCAACTAAGCCCATTGTTCGAGAATGACTCACCGAAGTGCACACTTAATAAAATTAGCCGTGCAATTGTCGTGACACTGGCTAGGGAGTGTGTTGTTACGATATGAGGAATTTAATTACGTAATCATTTTAGTACTTGACACTTGACTAGTATGACTTAAAAGGCAATATGTACCATGTAAATTGCAATTATTTAGCACCCGATATTAAGGCACTGGTCTCAACACGAACAAAAGATACGCATTCTCGTGTAAATAAAAGAGACACGGCGATACTCGCCGATAGCTGATAGCTGGACGAGTATCGCCGTGTCTCTTTTATTTACACGGGAGTGCGTATCTTTTGCTCGTGTTTATAGCCCATAGTTCATAGCTTAGTAGCTCGCGGTGAGACCAGGTGCCTTAGGCACTGTTGCATTGCAAATGCTATCTTTACAGAGTAACTGACGAATTGCGAGTTTTAGTTGTGGTCTACCCAAACAGCATACCTATTCGTAATACTAATAATGTAAATGACCATGTTAGCTCAATAACTTGACACTGGATGTTTACTGTCACCGGCTGATATTTCTATTTAAATGCGAATGTTTAGTAAGCACGTAGACGTAGCTATGCACGTAGACGTAGTATGGCAAGCGACAAAGACGGACGTTTTTACTAAAATGTTCACATATTTTCTAACCTACAGGTTGAGCTTCGAAATATTCGGGTATTCGAATATTCCGTTTTTTTATTTCGTGAGATTCGAATATTTGAATAGTTTTAAGAATAACATAGGAAGTTTCATTTGTGGGTAAAATTACTTTAATTTAATTTACAAATATACTTCAAATATAGTGTGTAGTTTTCGAATATTCGAATTAGAAGCCCTACCTACTCGTATAGGCTATAATTGTTTATCCGTGTGTTAAAATAATTACTTTATCCTTCATGCGATAAATATATCAATATTTATACGGTTTTTTAATTAAAACATTATTACTTCCAGTGGATATGATTCTATGAATCAATATATATGAATAAAGTATACCAATCAAAGTACATGCGAATGAAGTACCTATCAAAAAAGGTGTTTTAGATTTCCTAGAAATATAGGTATGTATAAATTATCTTTCA
Organism: Thaumatotibia leucotreta; assembly: GCA_025490895.1. Lineage (NCBI taxonomy): Eukaryota > Metazoa > Arthropoda > Insecta > Lepidoptera > Tortricidae > Thaumatotibia > Thaumatotibia leucotreta. The sequence continues at coordinate 8,880 of JALPQI010019538.1, read as the reverse complement.
TAAACTTTCTACCTATTAGTCTATACTACTATTTAATATTAGAATCTGAAGGACTTCAAAATATTTATACTAGAAGATGAACAGTTTTCATTGAGATCTATTATCCTATTCACTGATTATTGTATCTCCGGGGCTCTTTCATAAAACAACGTCTACCTGAAACCGTCGATAATAGCCTTTTTATAAAATAACCTTTCGCATTTGGGAAAGTTCATTGACCCGCAATCAACCGACCTATATAGTCGGTGGGCGTTCCAGATATAAATATCTCATACTCTGTCCATTCTTTCTACGTAGAACCGGGCAAAGAGGTAACCTTAGCGTAGATGTTAAGCATACATCCATGTTTGTTTGTGCACCCGTATTAAATTACCTATACGAATTAATTTCCTCTGGAGAATCTCGGGATATCTAGTATACTTTCCTGCCTACTCGTATGTACATAAATCCGTTTTTATTTAACTGCAAGATAATAGATATTTACAAATATCGAGATCAAGGATTCTCATTTACCTACAAAAGGACGAGACTTCTATATTTTTATACATGATCGGGGTGCTTAGCCTAGTTGCCAATCGCTAACGCTTAATCGTCAATCGTTAACGAAAGGCAGGTAACTGTCTTTGTCGCACTTATGGGAAAGAGTGACAGAGTGGGAAAACTACACACAAATTTACGAATTTCGATGTTTGCGGTAGCAGGCCAGGATGCTTAGCCAAGTTGCCAATCGCTAACGCTTAGTAGCGTATCGTAGTTTTCCCTCTTTGTCGCTCTTTCGTATTAGTGCGACAAAGACAGTTAGCTGCCTTTCGTTTACGATTGACGATTAATCGTTAGCGATTGGCAACTTGTCTAAGCACCCTGATACCCCTGTCAAACTAAATACTGTATAAGAAATACCCAAGATAATGTTGCCAGGACCTTCGGAAACATGCCGTGGGGTCGATAATTTTTGTGCTACATCACAAAGTAAAATTTTGTGTAACAACTTTTAGCATCGAAAAAAGGCGACAAATAGAACATTAGATTCTACATAATATGTGCGATCAACAATACGCACTTACATTTTATACATCTACTGCCAAAGGTTGTTGAATAGAGTACACACTATAATTAGTTTTATCCAATCAATCCAGGGGCCATTTTGTCTAAGATTTAGATGAATATTTGAAGGGTCCACGAAAAAAAAACATGTCCAGTACTTTAAAAAATCAGGGCAAATTCGCACCTTATTCTGTTAAAAGTAAGGTGGTTTTACCTTCTGTAATTTGAATTGACTAGACATGTTCTTTCAGTGGACCCTTCATTTATTAATTTTTGATTTAGTATTGTTGTATGTAGTATTTACTTATGCATTTAAAATGCTAATATTCTGTTTTCGTTATCTTTTATCTCGAACTCATCTCGCGCTTGGAGTCAAAACGTTATTAGGGATGTCAAAAAGACTATTCTAACTTCAGAAAAGACCCGAGACCCCTGTTGCCCGAAACCTGGTGACCGTTAAACAATTAACAAAGGAAACTCATCCGCTCTCATTGAAGATTAAAACGAAACATGTGTTTGCGTCCCCCGGTAACAGGGATGTTCTTTTTTACGTCCCCATACACGTATTTAGTCCTTTGTAAATTGACCCTTTTTAACGGGGGCATATTGCTGTGGTATTTTTCTGAGCATATTTGCTGTGTTGTTATTTTAAAATGAGGCGTTTTTAAAAGTATGGTTAGATTTCATTGCGAGATTGATTAGTGATATTGAATTTATTATTCCGTAATATTGATATGAAAATACGAGTGCAACAACTGATCGTATCGTATGCGGTGTTTTTACTTATTGTGTAGGTATTCTACGTACAAGAAAAATAGTGTGTTTATTTGTTTTGGCTTTAAGTAATTAGAATTACATCATTGTATTACCATTAGTCCATTACCATCTTTCTAGCGTTAAACTGGTTTAATTCATACGTAAACCAGTAGTGTTTAAATTGCCAGTTATTAACTGGTTTACTGAAAATGCCCTAGTTTTGTATCGGTAAAATGCGTAGTGTTTAATTTGCATCCGGGTAGGTAGGTATTTTGTAATGTAGATGTGATTGATTGCCTAAGTAATTAGGTCCTAGGCACTGTTATCTCGGGTTGAGAGCTGGTACTGTGCTGTTCTAGATTCGTGGTTAGATAATATACCTAACGTGGGCGTCTGTTTTCAATCGTTCAAATTGACATTGGGTAGGTATAATAGGATAAGAAAGTTTTCGGTAAAAGTGGCACCGAAATTGATCAGTGCTAGCCTCTATTTGCGTTTCGTCACGTTTCGCGACGTGACACCGCGCGTGTATGCGCTTTCCCCGGCGTTATTGGAAATTGCGCGAAACGAATCGGCGCGGGGGGCGGCGATCGATCGCGCTGTTTGTAAACATTGCGGCACCGGCCTTTAAAGACAGGTTAGAATGTCGATTAGTGTCAGTGGGCTCACCTGTATAGTCTGCGCGCTCTCCTTGTCGAGGAGGAACTCCATGGACTTGTGGGGGCGCGGCGCGCGCTGGTCGGGCGGGGCGAGGGCCAGCAGCGAGCGCGCGTGCAGCACCGTGCGCTGGGTGTCCACGTCGGTCTCCAGCACGCCGGGCGCGGGCGGCGGGCGCGCCCGCGGCGGCTTGTGCGCCACGCCGCCCGCCGGGGGTCCCGTCGCGCGCGACACCTCCTCCTTCAACGGAATACGGACATATTGCGGCCCGGCCGCCGCGCGCGGTCCCTGCCCCGCGTCTGCCGGGCTCGGAGCACCCCGCCCGTTCGCGCCTGCGCGAGCCTTTTTCTCCTTGCGTCCCGAGAAACGGAAGTTCGCGAAGCGGGATAAGAAGCCCGCTATGCGGCTGCGCGGAGCGCGCGCGCCCGCGTCCGCCATCGCAGCGCAGCGGTCTGAGCGCGGCGCGCGCGGCGCCTCGGCCCCCACCACCACCACCTCCGCGTCCGCCGCGTCGTCGCTCGCGCTCGTGGACACGCTGCCGCTCGTGGACGAGGCGCTCGCCTCGCGCCAGCTGACTTCGGCGACGACCGGGGAAAATGTTACGCCTTTAGAACCGGCGGACACCGAGCGCGCGGGGGGCGCCGCCGGCGCCGGCGCCACTAGCTGTAGCGACGCGCGCAATTCCTCTGGCGTCTCTCGCGGTGCTTCTCGGGCTCGTAGCTCGGGCGTCGAACGTACTCGCGCGTCTCCAGATCGTAGCGGTGTCGAGGAGAATGCGGGCGATCGCGGCGACGGGGAGCGCGGGGGCGATGGCTCCATGCGCCGTCGCAGCTCGTCCAGCACGTCGTCCCACGCGCCCCACGAGTCCCGCAGTCTCTTCGCCGTCAAAACTGACAGCTCTCGGTCGTAATTACCCGTGTCCTCGAGCGCGCGTTTTGCGGCCTCGTCGAGTCTCCGGGCGGTGGCTTCCATTTCGCGCGCGAATGCAATTTCCGATTCCGTGGTGTCATCGCTGGCGGCGCTGGGCTCGCGCACGGGAGAGGGTTGTCGAGCGACGTAGACGGGAGGCGGCGGTGGGGGGTGCACGCGCGGCGGCGGCGGGGGCGGCGGGAGGCGCGGGCGGCGCGGGCCGCCGCGGTAGTCGAGCGCGGTGAGGTCGGCCACGCTGACGGTGAGGCTCTCGGTGACCTCGAAGGACTGTCGGAAGCGCGAGCGGTGCGCGGCGTGCCGGCGCGGCTCGGCGCAGACGTCGAGCTCCGCGGGGAGGGACAGGGCGCGCGCGGCGCGGGCCGGGCTGCGCTCCGCACTGGGCGACGCGAGGTTGGGCGCGGAGCCGGCAGCGCCGGGCGCTATTTCGGGTTGCCGGCGCAGCGGGGGCGGGCGTCGAGCGCGCTCGCTGTACCCGCTGTCCTCACTCAGGTTCTCCGCGGAGAGATGCGGCCGCGGCGCGGGTGGTAGGTGGGCCGGCGGCGGCGAGGCGACCGGAGACTCCAGGGAGTCGGGGGACAGGCTAGGCGAGGCCGGAGCCGCGCAGGACCGCTCGAGCGATTCGAACTGCGCGAGGCTGGACGAGCGGGACAGCGAGCCGGTGCTGGTGGGCGAGGACGCGCGCTCGCGCCGCCGCCGCTTCGCCGGACAGGCCCACTCGCGCTCCGATTCGCTGTCGCACTCTGACCCTAGAACAAAACACCATTTACACAACACTGAAACAGCGCGCACGGTGGCACACGCAAGGCCAATTCACAGTCTGTCAGTAGTTGTGCTTCGCTATTTTCTTCAGTATAACTTGAACTACACTAAACTTCACGAACTGAGTTGATTCTGCACCAGTTTTCAAACACGTCGCCACGGCCAGAGACCGGCAATGACAATGACGAGAGCGTCTATGAGATTTTGGAAACAATCCAACTAATTCAGAATTGGGAAACACATGGCAGTTGCCAAATCGTTAAAGCACGTCTCATACTTTGTATCCCCAGTATCGTTTTATTACTGTCATGATTTTCTGCACTTGGGTGAGCTTGCAAACGCGTGGTTATTTTTGAATTCAGTCAAAATATTGCATCTGTCATTCTAACGTGTTAATAATCGCGCCATCTTACATATTTTAGTGGAACTAACAACGTGCTCGCGTTTATGAGTTTCTACGAGACACCGCTATCGCCCGTAAGATGGCGCTAAAATCAACTATCTTACCAGCATTTCCCCGTACGTGTATGACGGAATCTGCGTCCGAATCAGATAGCCATGTCGCTGCGGATGACCGCTCGGAACGGAGGTCATCGCTCGTCTCTTCTACTATTGTTTCGAGGTACAGTGCGTGGTTGCTGCCATTGTCGCCTGTGAACAATTAAGACATTAGTACTGCTACTCGCCGTTAGATGGCGCTAATATAAATGACATTCATGGACGTACTCTGATTATGCTGATATTACGTTCAAATTCGCTTTGCATACACAAAATACATACAATAAAGGCAAAGTAGAAAGATTAGGTTGATGTAAAATAGTTCATGCATAAATATCTCGCGATGCCGAACAATGAGGTTCATTTTCATATAAAATGGCGGGTGGCGTGGCGTACAAAGGTGCTTTCTCTTATTATTTCATTAGATGACGCAACGATGCACCGCCGACACAGAGTCGTGAACGAAAAATCTCATAACTAGTTGTAGTGTTGCCGTGTCTCGGGCTTCGAAGGCTGAAGGGGAGCTCTAGACGGCCGTAGGAGAATGTAGAAATCACAACAATGGAACAGCACGTATTACACTACAATTTCATGTTCATTTGGACTACACATATTTTATGTTCTCAGCTCAGAGTTCTGAAGATTTTTTAATAAGAGTATTTTGGAATAAAACTATGAAAACGGATGACATCCGCAGACCATGAACCCTGTAAAGTGTTCGAAACGTCGGAATGAAGTTAGAATTAGTTAATATACGCGAGTAACTTATCCGTTTTCATAGTTTTATTTCATGCCGAAAGAAAATATTACGTATTTTGGAATTTTTAATTTGGTATGAAAATGTTGATAGATATGGTTTTGAGACGAGGAGGTATGCACCTCGTTACAGTGCAGGTTATTAGTGCCTGTAAATTTTCCGAGTTTCAATATGACTTACACATGTGGCTAAATTCGCATCGTACTCTTTTCAAACAACTCCATAGTAAAAAGATAAGATAATTACAGTGTTAAACTTTGAAATGACTCACGTTGAACTAATTACTTAATTATGTGCAGTCATTTGGAAAGCATGTAACATTTTGGCAGTGATTATTGCGCTGATAGAGTCCAGATAGGTACCTACGAGTACCTACACTTAGAATTAATGGCGGAAGCGGTTATTATTATTATCCCTACAATAACTAATAACCGAGTAGTCCCCTAGTACCTGCCTTGTTTGATTCGAATTATTTGATCGTTTATGGGTCGAATCCAAAAAATGTACGTAGTTACGGGCCGTTAAACAGAGGCGCGCTGCGGATCCAGGACTTCGTTGAGGGGGGACTGCCTTATGATATGATGGTATTTTATACTTAAAACACCACCTAGGCATACATAAGTCCAGTGTGAGGGGGAGGCAAGCAGAGTTGGGCGTAATCAATTCCTTTTGGAATTAATTACAGGGTTACATTCCAGTAATGACGATTCCTCAGTAATGAATTACTAGTATAATAAAAATTACTGTAATGCTGTACTATGGTTACGCCTGTAATCCATTCCTTTGGGATCGGTATTGTAATCAGCTACTGTAATATTGAATCCACCGTAATCAAGTACTTCTGTAATCTGCATTACTTACAAAGTAATTTTGTTACTATTACTCGAAGAAATTGTTTTTGATTTATATGTCATTCTAGTTGATATCTGACATCCTAGCAGTTTCATGAATGTTAAAAACGTATTCTGAAAATGTAGTATATTTTTAAGATCCAAAATGGCGGCAACTTTTTTTTGCAATCTTCATCATTATACTCGTTTTTGACTAATTCGCATACGTGGAATTCGATTTTCGGGTCCATTCTAAGATCCAAGATGGCGGCAACTTTTTTTAGCAATTTTCATCATTATACTCGTTTCCGACTAATTCGCATACGTGGAATCCGGTTTTCGGGTCCATTCTAAGATCCAAGATGGCGGCAACTTTTTTAGCAATTTTCATCATTATACTCGTTTCCGACTAATTCGCATACGTGGAATCCGATTTTCGGGTCCATTCTAAGATCCAAGATGGCGGCAACTTTTTTTAGCAATTTTCATCATTATACTCGTTTCCGACTAATTCGCATACGTGGAATCCGATTTTCGGGTCCATTCTAAGATCCAAGATGGCGGCAACTTTTTTTAGCAATTTTCATCATTATACTCGTTTTCGACTAATTCGCATACGTGGAATCCGATTTTCGGGTCCATTCTAAGATCCAAGATGGCGGCAACTTTTTTTAGCAATTTTCATCATTATACTCGTTTCCGACTAATTCGCATACGTGGAATCCGATTTTCGGGTCCATTCTAAGATCCAAGATGGCGGCAACTTTTTTTTGCAATTTTCTTCATTATACTCGTTTCTGACTAATTCGCATACGTGGAATCCCATTTTCGGGTCCATTCTAAGATCCAAGGTGGCGGCAACTTTTTTTTGCAATTTTCTTCATTATACTCGTTTCTGACTAATTCGCATACGTGGAATCCCATTTTCGGGTCCATTCTAAGATCCAAGGTGGCGGCAACTTTTTGATTGCAATTTTCATCTTTATACTCGTTTCTGACTAATTCGCATCCGTGAAGCAAGGCAAGCAGAGTTGGGCGTAATCAATTCCTTTTGGAATTAATTACAGGGTTACATTCCAGTAATGACGATTCCTCAGTAATGAATTACTAGTATAATAAAAATTACTGTAATGCTGTACTATGGTTACGCCTGTAATCCATTCCTTTGGGATCGGTATTGTAATCAGCTACTGTAATATTGAATCCACCGTAATCAAGTACTTCTGTAATCTGCATTACTTACAAAGTAATTTTGTTACTATTACTCGAAGAAATTGTTTTTGATTTATATGTCATTCTAGTTGATATCTGACATCCTAGCAGTTTCATGAATGTTAAAAACGTATTCTGAAAATGTAGTATATTTTTAAGATCCAAAATGGCGGCAACTTTTTTTTGCAATCTTCTTCATTATACTCGTTTTTGACTAATTCGCATACGTGGAATTCGATTTTCGGGTCCATTCTAAGATCCAAGATGGCGGCAACTTTTTTTAGCAATTTTCATCATTATACTCGTTTCCGACTAATTCGCATACGTGGAATCCGGTTTTCGGGTCCATTCTAAGATCCAAGGTGGCGGCAACTTTTTGATTGCAATTTTCATCTTTATACTCGTTTCTGACTAATTCGCATCCGTGAAGCAAGGCAAGCAGAGTTGGGCGTAATCAATTCCTTTTGGAATTAATTACAGGGTTACATTCCAGTAATGACGATTCCTCAGTAATGAATTACTAGTATAATAAAAATTACTGTAATGCTGTACTATGGTTACGCCTGTAATCCATTCCTTTGGGATCGGTATTGTAATCAGCTACTGTAATATTGAATCCACCGTAATCAAGTACTTCTGTAATCTGCATTACTTACAAAGTAATTTTGTTACTATTACTCGAAGAAATTGTTTTTGATTTATATGTCATTCTAGTTGATATCTGACATCCTAGCAGTTTCATGAATGTTAAAAACGTATTCTGAAAATGTAGTATATTTTTAAGATCCAAGATGGCGGCAACTTTTTTTAGCAATTTTCATCATTATACTCGTTTCCGACTAATTCGCATACGTGGAATCCGGTTTTCGGGTCCATTCTAAGATCCAAGATGGCGGCAACTTTTTTAGCAATTTTCATCATTATACTCGTTTCCGACTAATTCGCATACGTGGAATCCGATTTTCGGGTCCATTCTAAGATCCAAGATGGCGGCAACTTTTTTTAGCAATTTTCATCATTATACTCGTTTCCGACTAATTCGCATACGTGGAATCCGATTTTCGGGTCCATTCTAAGATCCAAGATGGCGGCAACTTTTTTTAGCAATTTTCATCATTATACTCGTTTTCGACTAATTCGCATACGTGGAATCCGATTTTCGGGTCCATTCTAAGATCCAAGATGGCGGCAACTTTTTTTAGCAATTTTCATCATTATACTCGTTTCCGACTAATTCGCATACGTGGAATCCGATTTTCGGGTCCATTCTAAGATCCAAGATGGCGGCAACTTTTTTTTGCAATTTTCTTCATTATACTCGTTTCTGACTAATTCGCATACGTGGAATCCCATTTTCGGGTCCATTCTAAGATCCAAGGTGGCGGCAACTTTTTTTTGCAATTTTCTTCATTATACTCGTTTCTGACTAATTCGCAT
>JALPQI010019537.1:0-22051 GCA_025490895.1 Thaumatotibia leucotreta | reverse complement strand
GGTACAACTCAAATATTTTATTTTATTAAATATGTTTGAGTATTGTTTTTTTTTACTTATTAAAATAGTAACACTACTATCTGTAATTTGAAATTTTACATGTCTTATACCAAAGAAAAAATACCGAGCTTAAAAACTCGGCGTCCCACCTTCAGCGTTGGAAAACTTCGGTACCTATCTTTTCTTTGGTATATGACATGTTTGGTATATTTCAATGTATATACATAGCAGTGTTACTGCTTAAAAAATACAATTTAAAAAAATATATAAGAAAACAATTTGAATAGTCTCATAATAAAGAACTTATTGCATTGAAATTTAGTTATATTCATATTTATAAACATTTCAAATAATGGTGCATGTAGTTTTCTTTATGTAATCTCCGAGGCTCGTCACTATACTTGGCACGTGACAGTTATAACGTCACGTCAGTAGTGTCATGCGCAATATATCACACAACGCTTTAATAAAACACGACGCGAATCTGTGTAATATCACCCTTACCATATCGCTGTCCTAATATTACAAGGCATACGTATAAGTTGGGATCATTTAAACGAAGCGTGAAGAAGCATCTAATCGTAGCGGGCCAGCAAGGCGGTGGCAACTGACAGGTTACTGCTGGTCTCCTGTTCGTTGCCGCCGCGATTTGGTCTCCACTTTTCACTTACGATCAGTTTCATCTCATTCACCAGATTTAGTCCAGATTCATTTACCCCGAAAATGTAAGATAGAGCTGAGTAATATTGGGATAGCGATGTGTGCCTCCGTAGCCTAGTTGGTAGGTCACAATTAAGTGCATTTGAAAAACCCTCTTAGTTAACTGTTTATCGTCCGTATTCGATTGACACACTGTATACTTTCATTTTCATTAGTATAGTTTTTTTTGTATAGTTTCTGACCATTTTTCTGCAAGTCAACATCAAACGTGCCTATTTTGCGTGGTCCCAACGCCCAGTACTTGTTGGGTTCACATAATTATACCCTTGAAATTTTTCTTGGGTGTATGCAGGTTTCCTCACGATGTTTTCCTTCACCGTAAAGCACTTGTGAATATCAAGTACTATACTTGTATAGTAGTATCTGTTGGAGCCAATTAATAAATGATTTTCTTAGTAAAAAGTGGCCTCGGTAATCCTACCCCCCCATCATTAAGAACGTTCTTCGAATTTTGTGCTAATTACATGGCGTTCAAAGTGAAGCTACATTTATAAAACAATCAGAAATTCGCTCATTGGATCTGAAAAATAACGCTCCAATCAGCCCATGTTCGTATACAGGGTGTCGAAAATGCGATAGACGATACTGAATCACTTCAAAAATTAAAGGCCAAGCCACATTGGTTGCGTCTGCAGCACGTGCGCGTTAGGGTGGTTCATTTTTGAAAATTGTGATATTTTCTCTGCCTTTGCTCACGCCCTAAGTTTCTCTGATATAAAAATGATATATTTAAAATTTTATTGAGATAGGATAACGTTTAGAGGTTGCACACTTTTGAAAGTGGAGCCAAAGCCCCATACATTACGAAAAAAATTGCTTTTATTGTCAAATATAAGAAAACGATTTTATTCTTTAAGCAAGGGGGTGTATTTACTATAACCTTAATATGATATTCTTTATAAAGTAACCTAGATCCCGGTTTTTTTACTTAATTTTAGGCCATAATTGGATGTTTACATATAGTACACTAATCTATTATAGTTATGAAATTAGTAAAACACTGGGAATTAGGTTTTCATAAAAGTGCCCTATAAATATTTTATAGAATGTATACCTACTTCCAAAGAATAAGTTCTCATTTTTAATATTTGACATAAAATTCGACTTTTCCATTCTTTTTTAGTGTTGGTTCAGTATATTTGATTAATTTATAACAAAGTAATTTTTTTCGTAATGCATGGCTTTGGCTTTACTTTCAAAAGTGTGCAACCTTTAAACGTTGTCCAATCTCAATAAAATTTTATATATATCATTTTTATATCAGAGAAACTTAGGGCGCGAGCAAAGTCTGCCCATACAAAAGTGAAACACCCTAGTGCGTGTGCGTGCAGTGCGCGTTGTAGTGTATGTACCTAAATGGGCCAAAATTCTTTTCGTTGTCTTATTTTGTGTCCCTAAAAAACGTGACGCAGTGGTGATTTTGTATGAGATGATGTTTTGTTTTCAATTTATGATTGTATGGATTAAAATTTAGCGTGAAAAAGAAATACAAGTGCACCGGATTTTTTATACTGAGTCGAAACAGCAAGTAACAGATTGACAGAGTGGTATGAAACAAGACAACGAAAAGAATTTTGACCCAAATGTCTGTATGTGTGAATAACTTAAATTGTTTTATTAAATATTTATTGAGTTGTTTTTTTACGTAGCAACACTATACTATGTGTATAAATTTAAACATTAAATGTCATATACCAAAGAAAAAATACCGAAGCTTACCAACGCCAGAGGTGGGATTTGAACCTACGTCCTTAGAATAAAAATAATGGCCCAACATTTTCATAACAAAATTTAAGTTTCTGTTACGCGATTCTCGTAGGTAGTAAGTTCAAAATACAGAAAACGTACGTAATTAATAGAATCTTGGACATTATTCTTATTAAGTACTATTATGTTCATCCTATTGTATTATTAAGTACAAACAGTACCCCAAATAAATAACAAAAAAAATGAAATGAAATAAATATTAAATTTGTTTATTATTTAGATCGAATCTGCTCGTGATTCTGATTCGAATGACCACAACCAAGTCCAGATCTAAAATAATCAGGTTTTCCGTATTTTCTAGAACCTTTCTCTAAAGCTCTAGTGTATGTAGGTACGTATGTTTATCTATTTAAATATATGTATTGATTTCGATTAAAAATATCCCCAACACATGACCCAACCCGTAATTCAACATTCCCACTTTCGGAACATTCCCGAGTTCATTACGCCGACAATTATCCCTTTAATAGGGCACATAAAAGCTAATGGGCGCGACTGTACCGCTGAGATACGGCCATGTGAAGTGGTTACATAAGTCTACTGTCTGTGTTGTAATGAAAACTTATTTCTACAAATGTATAAGTTTTTTGACAAAATAGTACATTACGACACAAGTGCGAAAACCCCGAAATTCGTCTTTGCACGTGTCTCGCTCGTACGACGTTTTTTAGTACAGATGACCCTCTGAAGTTTTGGACCTGACGTAAAATGACCCACTTCTCGCACTAGAGCCTAAAAAGTACACCATCTGTACTAAAATAGTACATTTCCTAACTAGTGCGGGAAAACTTTTTTTCGGCGAGGGTGAAAGTTGGAGCCCAATCAATCACCCGAGTAAAAAAAAAGTTTTTACACGTGTAAAGCACGATTTTTTTCATAACAAGTGCGTCAAAAAGAGAAAATAGCGCGCGCGAAGCGTGCGCAAAGTTCGTTTTTTCGCACTAGTTAGGAAAATCATATTTCAGTACGCGCCGCGCTCGTGAGTCGCAGGCGCGAACGCAGGGTCAGAGCTTTATAATGGAGACCTAGGCTCTCCGAAACATGTTGCGCGTAGTGACTAAATACACGTGTATTTAACTAACTCTAACTATACACTCAAACTATAAATAATAATTAAACGGTTAAACTCACGTGAGTTTAACAGTTTAATACTTATTTAAAAATAATTACTGCTTTTTATTGAGTATCTGAAGTCCAAAATATAGCAACTATTTGACAAGACCGAAGAGCTGGCGACGTCCTCGCACAACGCATCAGTATTGTGATACAGCGAGGAAATGCCGCCAGTATCCTCGGTACAATGCCACAAGGGCCAATCTTAGATATAGGTTAGGTTAAGTAGATTAGTTAGATTTAATATTATGTACATAAATTGTTGTTTTGAAGATAAATATTTTTATAAAAAAAAACTATTTAATAACTTAAGTTGACATACTTATTTGGTGCTAAAATCAGATTTAAGGCATGGTAAGCATATACCTAACTATATTTGTATACAGTTTAAATATATTTATAGTCATTATGTCTCACGAAAGTTTAAATTCAATTTTCTGCCCTCCGATCGGCAAACAGCACTTTTCCAGCCGCTGCGCTAAACTAAGTTGCCTCCCGGCTCCGCTGAGCAGAAAAATAATATACACACCTCGGCCGTTAAATGGGAAAGCCTCGGATCACATGTTTGTCATCCTCGGCATCGCCTCGGCCTACAATTACACGTCATCCGAGACATTTCCCACTTAGACGGCCTTGGCATGTAATCTACTATTATTGTAATCAGACGTTGACACTTGACATTACGTAAGTCAAATTGTACCTGGAAGTACCATGTTACTGGTTCGATGACTGAACTTGATATGTAATGGAATTCTATAACTACTTGCAAAAAACGCCTACAAAGTATCGGAAACTTTCTTTTGATAAATGAAATGACAGAACATTCTCTATTCATAATTCAGATGTATAATTATGTAGGTATGTATAATATAATAATTAATGAAGGTAGGTGTTGAATTAAATTTAAAAAAATCATGATAAGAGTTATGAGAACAGAGGCACAATGAAACAATTAATAAAATAAACATTGGATGAAATCAAATAAAATATGCTGCACTGTGTACGTATACCAATAGACAGTAGTAACTAAAATAAATGTAAACAAAGCTAAAAACTAGCATTATTCCAGAGTCTCGCACTTTTAGAACACAATCTTGGTTTTATTACCAAGGATCGGACCCGTCATATTTTAGAAAACGTAACCCTGTTCTATACAGTAGAGACTTCCTTATCTTATATTGAAAGAAAGAAGAAAGTGAGTTGATTAGTTATTAAGTTTTATTTGTGAGAGTAGTTTGTATCAAGCATGCTGTGTTTACCTTTCAGTAATTGTTGCAATCAGCAGATTAGAATATGTTTGTATGCTATAATTTGAAAGTAGTTTAGAGAAAATGATCAAATGACTTTTCCTTTTGACATAAGGTTTAAATTTAACTGACAGATTTTTGTGGACTGGATCCTTTTCCATAAACTATGTCCAATTGTCCATTTGTACCAATGTAAACAATTGTTCGTAAACATTAATCAGTAAAAAGGTGGTTTCTCACCCTCGAGATCTCACCCCCATTGCACCTAATAAATTCAGCAGTCCCACCTTTTCCACGTCTTTGTTTAGCACTATTGCAAAGTAAGGTACAGTCGCCCTCGTTCAATCACAGTTTACACGGCTTACAGCCGAAACACTTAACGGTCTGTGGAGACACGCCTTTATAAGGCACAAGTGAGAAGTCGAAAGCGATTTTGGTGCAACACATTTCTTTAAAAACGAATTGACGAAAGTATCACTACGAACGACGACAGTATTATTTTGTTCTTAATAAAATGTGTTGTATCAAAATCGCTTTTGTAGAGGTTCCTCGTCTCCGATATTAAAAACTTTTCTTTTCTTAGAAGATGTATACATATTATATCAATAATTCTTCTTTTAAATCCACTTCACAGAGTTCGTCATGGAGATACAAAAATATATCCGCCACAGGCTTCGTAAATATTCATCATCATCATCATCAGCCTATGATAGTCCACTGCTGGACGTAGGCCTCTCCTGTTAACTATGCGTATAAACGCATTAGGAGGTAAATGCCCATAATCGCCACGCTGGGCAAGCGGATTGGCGATCCCAAAAGTAAATATTACATTCTACTTATCGTCTTTCTAGTCCTAACCGATTTCAGCCACGGCGACTGGTTAGACTTAAGACTGGTTGTTGAGCGCGTCGTTCATATGATCTCAGGTGTCTGATGTAGCCAATCTTTGCAGAAAATGTGCGGCCACAAATCAGCACCCCTCCCATAAAATTGTAATTGATGACAGCTGGTGACCTGGTCTTCAACCCATTGCGCTTAAGATCGAGTTGCACGCATCTCTCATTTTCGAACGCTTGCACTTTGCTCTGCACCGTACGCCTCTATTTAGAGAATCCTCATCATGGTATGGTATGGTTTTAGGTATTGCATCAGTAGACAGTGTAGATATGCCCTTATTAACTAGTGACGTAGTGAGTGTTGTGTGCAACCCGCTTTTCGACAAAAGGGACAATGAGGGTAGTTCTCCCCCTTCGCCGCCCCCGCCAGCGCTGCCCGCGGCCAGCACCCGCTCTGGCAGAGCGCAAGCCACGTACACATCGGACTTTGGTGGCGGGTACTCCATGATAAGGAGCTAAATGGATCGAAACATGTCGAGCAGTTATCGACTTAAATTACCTGAGTAACCCGTTTGATAAATGTTTGAGTCTCTCGTTAGTTATAACTCTAAAATATATACCATACTGTATTGGGTAAGTTACCGGGAACGACTTTTGACTACCGTCACCACACGGCCGAGTTATTTAGTCCGCTCGTCGCTTGTAACGTGAACCTCACTGGTAATAGTTGTCCAATAAATTTTTGCTCAAACCCCAATAACCGTTTGGTGCTAGTTCTAATTAATTTCCGCGAGCGCTGCGCCGGAGTTATGCGCTCTAACTGTCTGTTATAGACCGCTTATTCAGCTAAATGTCCCTCTTAGCTCCGTTTTACTACGCTTTTTAAGGGGTGTACGAGAAAGGAGACATATTTTTAATTAATATTTTTTTTAGGTTAAAAATGTCTTTAGGTCAATCACGTTTTTTTTGTCATTCTGTCACGTGGGCCAGGAGACAAAAGTGGCATAGTTTGTTAAAAGAAAATATGTTGCACGTTTCAATAACATTATTATTTGTTGGTGACCCATCATGGAAAGATCACGTAACTGACAAAAAATCAGTTTTGTAAAATTTAATGCTCTCAAACGGTCTTTTTAAGGGTGACCTAGGAGACATAGCAACGCGTGACATAAAAAGCCCCTTGATTTACCCCTTTCATAAGATGATGGGCTATGTTAAAAATGATGAGATTGATTTTGAATCAACTTTTTTTGTCTGTTATTACCATGGTTACGGTCACCTATGTCACGCTGGTTTTATGTAAAATTATGCTACTTCAATTATGCAAAACTGCATGTAGTCCATCTTTGTAGGTAGCCCATTAAGGTAAGGGCTTATTATCACCAGAAAATGCATGTTTGCATTAGTTTAAGTACCTAGCATAATTTTGCATAAAGCCAGCGTGACTCAGGTGTTGAATTGTCAGGTGACGTAACTATGGCAATAAGAATAACAGACAGAAAAAACTTGATTCACCCATATACAAGGTGCCCGGGAGGAAGGGGAAATATTTTTGGAGTATTATGTAATAATTTGCATTGGGACATTGGAATATTATTCATAATTTTGTGTAATATTAATGCACTTGGGTAAGTACCTAATTAAAAAAAAGTGTTATAATTAAACATTATTGATCATATTTTATTCGGTTACCTACCGCGACAGTTATTCATGAAATAACTATCTCGATTGTATTGTATAACTAGTACAGTCACGTCTAATAATATGTTTACATTTCGGAACGTATGTCAAAGGAATAAGGATAAAAATTGTATACATATTGTTAGAGCTGACCGTACACCTATAACTATTGTCATACTATACTTAGTACTTAAAACTATGAATATAATTGTGTAGCATGTAATACATATTTGTGATGTGAATGTACTGGAATAAATAAAAATAAAATGATACCACCACACTGTTTTACCATGTTAAGTGTTCGAAACGTCGAGATGTAGTTAAATTAATAAGCGATAAAATCCGTTCAAAACTGTTTTATTTCATGAACAAATCATATGACGTGTAGGTGCCTAGTCGCATATAAGAATGATTATTTCTCCTTCTAAAAACCTTTACCTACTATAATGCCGCCTCAGTCACGCAATGTTGTTTAGAATTCTCGACAATGCACAACGCTAAATACAAGTTGAAATTAATTTGAGCAACTACTTTGTGAAGCTAGAATTTTGCTTATATCACCATTCAAAAATCAGCCTTATTCTAGTTAGATAAAGATCAAAATATCGAAAACAATTTAATAAAATACGTGGTTTTTGAAGAAAATAGTACATTTCCTAACCGGAAATTAGGTTTGGCTTACTTTTCACCCAAATAAATGTTCCGGGCTCACTGGAAAAAAGTTTTCAATGAAAATTAATCAGAGGCTTGTATTTTTCTTGCTTTAATTTGGTGCGTCCTTTTTACTTCAAAAAAGGGGTAGGTTCTGGATTCGCCTGTTTTTTTGTACGTATGTTACTTGATATCTCCGAAAAACGGGAACCGTTTTTTTTTCGAACATGTATAACTTTGAGAGGGTCCCGTTGGCGTTAAGTCGGGGTCTGACGGTGGGACCAGAGTCAAATGATTCTTTATTCAAATTGAAATGGGTGATTCTCAAATAAAGTTCAGCCAAAGAAAATAAAACAAGTTTTTTTTACTGTTTTTCGCAATGTACAGTCACGTCTAATAATATGTATACATTTCGGAACGTATGTCAAAGGCATAAGGATCGAAATCGTAGACACATTATTGGAGCCGACCTTACATCGAAAGTATACAGTGTGTTACCATGACCCAGGCTTTAACGTTTTCAAGTATTAAGAGTTGACAAATATTTAAATTAACTGTACAATTATTTTAATTTCGTTCGAACGATCAATGCAACGCGTGTACTGCTTAGTTGTCAAACGTTGCGAGTGGCTGCGATCTGTCATTGTAAAGTGCCAATTAACGATTTATTTTGTAGTACATTGCTTCTCAATTAACTTTTCTTAGAAAGTTAATTACTCTTAAATTAGGATTTCTAAACAAATAATACACACGGTTTGGCTAAGAATCTGCATCTCAATCCTCGGTTCAAATAAAAGCCTGCATCATGGTAACACACTGTATACCAAAAGCATTTACTAAATGAATGTGGATAAGCTTAATACCATTGGAAAAGGCAAAAAAAAATGCATGTAAACTCGGTTGTGACAATGTATGACACGGACGTGACATTATTGCAATAAATGTTAAAATTGATGTTATTAAATTCGTAATATCATAATTTATTATGATTCAATACACTGGTTTGCACTGCTGTGTTTCGGTTTGGGGTAAGATAGCCAGTGTAATTACTGGCATAGATAGAGGCAATCCACCTAAGTCCTCAGGGTAGGCAGCGCTGAGAGTTCAGTTGTCTACCTTCGTCACATGAAAAAAAAACACACAAAGTACCTAGTATTAAAAGCATGCTCAGAACGATTGAACAAATAAATTCGTGTAGCAACCTGATTGATATATAGTAGTATACAAGGTGCCCGTGAGGAAAGGGAAAAATTTTAACAGCATGTTCCTGAGACTAAAAGAAAGAAAAAAATGTTAAGTGAGTGTTGGTTTTTTTTATGCCTCAATACACAAAAAAAGGATTTCATTAATAAAACTATCGCAAAAAATGCACTTTAAACGTTTTTATCTCTCTCATTTGCTAGGTAATTAAAGATTATGCGTTTATCATAGCGTAACGGGCTAAAACGGTTTTAGGAAAAAATCAAATTTTCTCTCAAAATAGACTCAATCCAGAAAATCCGCTGTCGATTTTTTTTCCCTTCCTCATGGGCACCGTGTATAGATACCAGTGAAGCCTATTATTCAAGAATTACCACAATTATTACATTACTTATGCACAACACAAGCCTCTATATCTCTAGTTGTGTATCTCTATAACAATTGGTGTGTGTTGTGGGTGGTATGAATTTCATCCTGCCAATAACAATACAGCATTATTCATGTCTGCACCTAAGTTCACCGGTCACTCTGTAGCCACCAATGCGTATTGCGTATAATCGCACGGTATGCTTTGTAATCCCGTGTGTAATCGAGTGAACGATCTAGGCATGCGTACGCTGTATCGATAGACGCACTGCTTTTCAGTCGATTGCTTTGCCGTGTGGTGACGGCAGTAAGAATACATTTGTCACCACCCCAACTCTTCCCGCGGGAGTCGTAAGAGTCGACTAAGGGATTGAAGTGTCACTGACCATTCTTTGATTTGATTGATGACGGGCAGTAGCGTCATCATAGTAGACACATTACTCCGATCGCCAATCCGCTTGCCCAGCGTGGTGATTGTGGGCATTTACCTCCTAATGCGAATAGTTAAGTTGGAGAGGCTTACGTCCAGCAGTGGACTGAGATAGGCTGATAGTGTGTATGTGCTTGAACTGCTGAGTCGATCTGAGATTTGTCGTTTATTTATTTAATTTAATAGTAGTAGTAATATTTATTGTTTAGTAGTAGTTGAAGTCCACTAAATTAGAATGATGTTGATTGAGATAAGTTTAAGTTAAAGCTAGATTTTTGTGGAGCTTAGGTGGTTCATGCAATTTTTTTTGTATGAGTTAGGTTACAAATCTTTCTTATGGACATGCAAAATTTAAGGGTTCTAGAGCCATTTTCTTGTCAGACAAACACAAGCCGATAGGTGGCTTCTAGTTCTTTAGAATTATGTGGTCAAAACCTAATTTTTATGTCGTAATTGTTTGTGTTTTCGTAAACGTTGTATGACTCAGTAGTGTGCAGTATTTTTTTTTATATCTTGGGACATCACACAAATCAACCTAGTCCCACGGTAAGCTCAATTAAGGCTTGTGATGTGGGTACTAGGCGACGATATATACATAATATAATAGATACCTACTTATACATAGATACTTAAATAGATAGACAGTCATGACCAAGGAACAAATATTTGTGATAAATAAATACACAAATAATGCCCTCGCCGGGATTCGAACCCGTAACCTCCAGCTTCGTAGGCAGGGTCACTATCAACTAGGCAACGGAGGCTGACAAAGTTTAGATTCGGCTTGTCAGTTTTTGACAGTTATATTACGAAAATCGCGATTCGGTTTGGCCCTTAACCAACCCTTAACTGAATCTCATTAGAAGATAGTGGTAGCCCTCCTGATTCTTACGAAGTTTTTCGCTACTACACTATTAATACCACCAAAAGTCATATAGTTACATTGCTGGAAATGTGATAATAACGCTGGTCGGAGCAATTTGGGCGGAATCGTCTCCCAAACTCACTTACATCGGCATGCAATATGCAAAGTGTATGCAAAGTCGAGTCCGCGCTAGAAAATGACTTTGAGAACATTAGTATTGTCTTGTACCTTCTAAAGGATGGCTTTCTCTAGAAGATGTCCTCCACCGTTTCAACCGATTACGATTCGTATTCTGTTACACACAATAAGATTGAGTGTAAATGGGTGAATCAACTTTTTGCCATAGAATAGACGATCACCTGAATCACGCTGGTGTTATGCAAAATTATACGAGTAATACAAACATGATTCTTTCTATGGACTGTCTACAAACGTAGGACTTGCATATTATATTTGCAGCCTTTTTTAAAAAAAAATAGATAAACATTATTTTTACTTGACACGTCTAGAAAGGCTTTTTGCAGGCTTCATATATTATTAAATTAAACTCCCAAGGACGTCCGTTTAAACATAATCATTCGGCCTAGCGGTAAAACGCACGGTCGTGAGTTCGATCCCCGGCTCGAACCAATAAGTTTATCAAAAACTTATGTACGAAATAGTATTTAATATTCACAAGTGCTTTCCGGTGAAGAAAAACATCGTGAGGAAACCTGCATACACCTGCGAAGAAATTCAAGGGTGTATGTGAAGTCCCCAACAGGTACCGGGCCAGAGTTGGGACCACGCAAAATAGGCACGTATGATATCGAGTTACGGAAAAAAATGACCAGAAATACAACAACAACAATTATTCGGCCTGTAAAAGGCATATTCTATGCCTGTACTAATGTAGGTACTAAAATTGCATGCAATCTAAGATAATAAACAAAATCTTCGGAGTCGTAAAACTTCGCTGGATGGATCATATTTAGCACAGTGGATCAGCATTGCCATTCAACGTGGCAATGCTGACAGCCTTCTGGATACCGATCGGCAGTGATCTGGAGCAATTTTTTTAATTTATAGTTTAGTAGTAGTTTTTTTATTTTCGTAAGTTTATTTTGGTGGCGGCTGGGCCGTGTGGTGACGGAGGTAGGAATACATTTGTCATCACCGCAACTCCTCCTGCGGGTGTCGTAAGAGTCGACTAAGGGATTGAAGTATCACTGACCATTATTTGATAAAAGATTGGTGATGGGCAGCAGCGTTATCATAGTGGACACATTGCTGCGATCGCCAATGGAGCATTCCATGGGCTGTTCCGTACAAACGCGTGTATATTTCGATAATTTGAGTTTTCTTCCGAGTTATTAGTTATTATATATATTTTTGAGCAATTTTTGATTCCTCTAGTCACGAAAGAGAACTTCGATAAACTCACAATTTTGAGAAAAACCGTGTTTGTACTTGGTGGTGGACTTTTTCGTGGAATGCACCCAATCCGCTTGCCCAGCGTGGTGATTATGGGCATTTACCTCCTAATGCGTCTGTACGAATAGGCCTACGTCCAGCTGTGGACTATTATAGGCTGATGATGATGATGAAGTTTATTTTAGGCTCTAGTTTAATAAACTGTATCTACTTCCATATCATAATTATCCTATTATATATTCAGAACCGGTAATGTAATGACCTATAATAAGAAACCGGTGTCTGTGGCTGTATCATAATGTTACCATTAAAGTACAGTGCATCGTAATATTAATATTAAGGTATTTGTGTCAGTACATTAATGTTAACATTATAAAGTCAACTTCTTTTTGTTTTTTTTTAATACATATTTATTGTAGGATATTCTTACAAAAATTTAGTAATTTCAACTACTAAACTTTCAGGTATTTTACTTAGTGGATATCAATGTAAATAAAGGTTAATCATCATTCTAAACTTATGATAAGGATGTAGATATAGTTATGTATGTGACTGTACATAATTAGGCATTAAACACTCGTGTGATCTTATTATGAAACTCGCCTACGGCTCGTTTCATAAAACCACACTCATGTTTAATGCCTCTTATTATGCCTCAGCCACATAAATAACTATAATAATTGTTTCTGAATACCTAATGTTATTTATAGTTTTACGGAATAAAGTACTTACTTCTACAGAGTGTAAAAACAAAATCTTAAACTATGTTCCATCAGTTTTGTGACGAAAGAGAATGCTGTTAACGACGGTCGCGTGCCGGCAGTGATTGCGGGAGTAATGACGTCATTCCTCGGACCCGACACATGCCGTGTTGTTTTTGTAACGTACGTGACAACCTACAGTAGGCTACATAAGGTACAGCCAACAGATATATCAGAACGGCCAGAGTGCTCGCAAATATCTGAGCAGCATGCTTAGCCAAGTTGCCAATCGCTAGCGCTTAGCATCGTAGTTTTCCCTCTCTGTCACTCTTTCATGTTAGTGCGACAAAGACAGTTAGCTACGATTGACAATTAAGCGCTAGCGATTGGCAACTTGGCTAAGCACCCAGGGCTCTATTGTCGGCGTTAGAGATGTAAGAGTGCTTGGCGAATGTAATAATATTTTCTCAAACATGCAATAAAATGTTGTAGTTACGTGCCTAAAAAGCGGCCGGGAAGTACCTCGTTGCCGGCCTAGGCCGGCAAGTGCCTCTTTTTTAATTTTCATTTGACATAGGGTTGTGACCTGGCATCTTGGCTTTTATCCAATAATTATCTGTAAGTAATATTAGTGTTAAAAAATGATTGGTTAATATTTTGCAGTTATAATTAGTTATTTAAATTATATAATTTAAAATATGTACAATAACTACTCAAAATTATATTTAAAAAGCAGTATTATAAGGTGCTATCCGTCGGCTCCGATCACCGCATGCGATTAATTGGACTCAACAGACCGCGACCGTTTGATACCGCTTTTTAAAAGGAAAAATGTGCACCTTTCAAACAGGTCAATCTTAAAAAAATAAGATGTCGGTGTCGTATTTGACTTTTGTTGCGTTTCTAAGACTTGGTTATGTAGTTGACATATAATTTCTTAGAAAGAAGATACATTTTTTTGTTTCATTTCATTGCATGTTTGAGAAAAACATACATACCTCGGCCATGAAGTGACGAGTTGCCGTCCGAATACTATCTGGCCTCGCTTCGCTCGTCCGTCTACATATATTCGGCCGACAACCAGTCACTTCCCGGCCTAGGTAGTAATGTACTATTTCACAGAACCTATTCGAATACGGGTCTTTTCTTCCCTGCTAGGAGGGATCAAAGTGACATTTTTCTGTTCAAGGCCTTTCTATTGCCAGCCTAGAAAACTACAATGAAATATGAAAAAAACAGTACGTTTATAATTGATAAAAATTTCTACAGAATCGATTATTTGCATAAATATAAAATATGTGATATATCTTTTATTTTTCTCATAGGTAGTGTGAAAAGCAGTATGTGTCACACGGTATCAAAATGATTGCCTCTTGGGCGTTAACGCTTGAATCCTTCATTACGCTCAGGATTCAATATACCCCCACGCCGAAAATATACCATTTTGATCCCTTGCGACAGAATCTACTATTTCATCACACTTGCTTTCTAAGCGCGCCATTGCTTGCATACATAGCTGGATTTATAGAAAAGTTAAATTCCTTTTTACTTCCTAAAAACTTATTTTTTTGTCCACAAGCGTGATGAAAAACATTGTATGCATCACGGTCGGTACGAATAGTAACTCTAGTCACGTTTTGTGTCACGATCGAATTTCGGTGAGTGGGTTGATAGAATAGCGAATGCTCGCTTGGTCTGAATGTACCTTACGATTAAGGTAATTGTGATAAAATTTTAATTATCTAGCGAACGTTTTGATCAATGATGAGTTCTCATAAATATATTTATGTATTATTGACACATGGGTTCAAATTCTTGTCGTTGTCTTATTCCATATGACTGTCACGCTATTAGTTGCTGCGGCCCTACCGCGAAATACGAAATTCGTAAATTTCGGGGATTTGTCTTGCTTACTCTAAAGACGCCTTCGTTCGAGTGACAGAAAAATCCTCGAAATTTACGAATTTCGATTTTCGCGGTAGTAGGCCTGTTTCAACTCGGTATACAAAAAAATCTAGTGGAGTTGTATTTCTATTTCACGCTAGATTATAATATAATCCATAGGTACCTACCTACATGAGAAATTGAAGACAAAACATTATCTGATATAAAAATCACCACTACGTCACGATTTTTAGGGACACAAAATAAGACAACGAAAAGAATTTAGACCCACATAATAATCATTCCGTATGCCGGTGACGGCAGTAAGAATATATTTGTCACCACCCCAACTCCTCCTGCGGGTGTCGTAAGAGTCGACTAAGGGATTGAAGTGTCATTGACCATTCTACAAGATTGATGATGGGCAGCAGCGTCATCATAGTGGACACATTACTACGATCGCCAGTCCGCTTGCCCAGCGGACGCGTAGTTAATAGGAGTGCCTACGTCCAGCAGTGGACTAACATAGATGATGATGAATGATGTATGGTTGAATTTTATTATATTTTTGTGGACAAGACCGTCAGCAGCAACAGCACTGACCTAATATTCAAATGCACAACTTTATCATCCCACAATGGGCGTACCTTAATGTCGGGCGTTAAAAATACAAACACCGGCCGGGCCTGGGAATGACGTCATTACCCACAATCGGAGTCCTCACGCGACCGTCATTAGCCGTTCAGTTCCGTCACTCGGCAAAACTATATTAATATGGTAGTTTACTACGGGAAATTACCTGTAAGTAGCGACTTTAAATATCACGGAACCTACACAAAAGCCTTAGTTTCATGGATGGTTTTGCCAATCAGAGGAAACTGCAATACACATTTTCTGCGCCTGCGGACTACTAAACTAATCAAATAAAAAAGAGGTCAAATAAAAAAGTCACGTAATCGAATAAAACCATGTCACATTTGACTAATTGGTTATTCAAATTTAATTTTTGCTTTCACGCGCTCCTAAATAAATAAACACGTTGTAGAAATTACAACACCATTTTTTACCATTGCCGCCGGTTTAAACGCTTGAAATGCGTATAAATCTAGTTTTACGAAATATAGATACCTATACAAAACATCATCATACTGGACACATTACTGCGATCGCCAACCCGCTTGCCCAGCGTGGCGATTATGGGCATTTACCTCCTAATGCGTCTATACGCATAGTTAATAGGAGAGGTCAACGTGTAACTTCCTACATGGGCTAAAAGCTTCATTACTGAAAATGTGAAAACTATGAAGCTCCAATAAAGCTCTGTAATAGGGAAATCTAAAGTTTAGGGAAAAGTATAAAATAAACAAGGTATAGAAAGGAAAAAGAAAATATTTATTAAATTAAAATTTCTTATTAGTTTTACAATTAAATCTAAGGACTACAAGCTATGTATCTCATTTGGTCTGGTTAGGACTTCATGAGATACACGGTCATGATTGCTAGGGCCAAATACCTAAGTCAGGAAAACATGACGGTACAAAAACCTGACGCCAAAGGTTAACCTGCACACACACACAAAAATTAAAATATTGATAATAGCATGATCATCTAGTGGTAAATTGGACAACATTATGATAAGTAATAACCCAAATCCTCTGAGGTATGAGAAATGTTACAAAGTCCATGTCCGAAATATATTCCAACAAACACAATATTATCAAAGCCATTTGAATATTCTACACAATCTTAATACTAAACCGTTATTATAAACACATACATCTTAAGGGCAATGTCTGAACGATAGCCTCAGCGTGGACAGATTCTATATAAACCATATCGGGTATTTAGAGCTGCAAACCGATGCAAAACCCTCAGGTATGTCAGTACACTAAGAATATCCGAACGCTAGGAATAGATCCGAAGATACAAATTCCGAGACTAAGAATAAAAATGTGACAATATCCCTCTCAAGATGTTCATATGTATGTATATAATATATTTGTAGGTAGTATGGTTTACAATTATAATAAACGTGATATCACATTTGAATATATATACTACTAAACCGCTTAAAACTAACTTATTAAATAGATGACGCTTATGTTTTATACAGTGTTAATAAACCCATACATATCAAGGGCAATGTCTGGACGAGAGCCTCAGCGTGGACCGATTCTATATAAACCATATTGGGTATTTAGAGCTGCAAGCCGATGCAAAACCCTCAGGTATGTCAGTATACCAAGAATATCCAAACGCTAGGAATAGATCCGAAGATACAAATTCCGAGACTAAGAATAAGAATGTGACAATATCCCTCTCAAGATGTTCATATGTATGTATATAATATATTTGTAGGTAGTATGTTTTACAATTATAATTAACGTGATATAATATTCTAGTATGTATGTCGTATGATTTAAAGATTCCCATAATGTTATGAGACAAGCTGTCCTATTCAGAATCCGCATTACCTATAACAGAACCCCATTCGACCACAGTACTGTGAATTGCACATCAATGCACAGTATTATTCAAGCTCCATGGTAGCAAGCCCAGCCCGAAGGCATGAGACAACTTAGTCAATAGTCTGTAATATCGTTAAGCTTCGCACTTGCAATCTCGCCCATATAGTATAAAAATTTGGTTGTAAATATATAATTGGGGTCTTTAACTACAAATGTTAGCAAACAAAGATACAGATTTCTGATCGGATGCTAATTAGATGTCTTGTCCGAATAGATCCGGGCAAGCATTCTACTTCGCGGTATAGAATGTGCGAATCACCCTTTTCAAGGATCTCGCGCAAACCTCAAATAAAGACCGCAGTCCTACCATGAAACTCGTAGTCTCCTATCAAATTAGATGACATGTAAGAATACCCCCATAAACCGGGCATAATCACACCTTCAACAATCATCAGTAGCCTGAATCACATTATCAAAGGAATGTAATGCCCGCCCCCATCGACGACTTTCTATTCAGGAACCGTATTACGCAAGAACGGACCAAGTATGACCATACTACTGAGAATTGCACATCAATGCTCAGTATTATTCAAGCTCCATGGTAGCAAGCCCAGCCCGAAGGCATGAGACAACCTAGTCAATAGTCTGTAAGATCGTTAAGCTTCACACTTTATAGTCTCGCCCATATGGTATAAAAGTTTGGTTATAAATATATAATTGGGGTCTTTAACTACAAATGTTAGCAAACAAAGATACAGATTTCTGATCGGATGCTAATTAGATGTCTTGTCCGAATAGATCCGGGCAAGCATTCTACTTCGCGAGTTAAAGTTGTGCGAATCACCCTTTTCAAGGATCTCGCGCGAACCTCAAATAAAGACCGCAATTCTACCATGAAACTCGTGGTCGCCTAACAAACTAGATGACTCATAAGAACACACTATAAACCGCCACGACCATACCTTCAACAATCAACAGTAACTGTACTGCATCACATTATCAAAGGAATGTATTGCGGATCCTATTAACTACAACGTTAGTGTTAAATGCGGTCAATTCCAATGCAGAATAATCAATTTAGCATTTTAATAATTTCTGTGAATTTATGTGTACCGTTATCTGATGTAAATAGCTTTAATTGACAGCAGGGTAATATAGACTTAAACGTTTCAGAATAAGTTTCTTGAACCACAATCAATTTGTTGCCAATATTAAATCTGGATCACTTTATAACAGTCTCAACTCCATAACGCACACGTTACGTTATACCGTTTGTAATCATCGTAATGAATCACGCATTCATAGTTTCTAATATACTATTGATGGACCAACGATTTATAATTAATTACTTGAATTACTGCGCGATTCATTAACAAAGAGTCGCATCCAAATAAGTCAAGTAATTGGAGGAACTGCTCACAGCCATTATTTATCACATTGAGCATAAAGATATTGAATAGCAGTGCATTGCCAATCAAGACGATGTAAACAGCAATAATTATGTATTATATTAGAATATCGTAGTTATGTCGTAGGTAGATGTTAAATCTAAAATACCCTTAATTCTAAATGAAACCGATATCCGCTTAAACGGACGATTATAATGTAGGTATAACTGTGGCGATGCAACACGTAGAGCTCACGTAAGCAGTAGCGCAAAGATGCAGTAGCTGTATATGGCGCCGTAATGTATAGAGTAGCTGAGCAGTGTCGACCCAACACGAAGCGCGCGTGTAGCGGTGTCGTGATCCCGTCTGTACATGGCGCCCTCTCTCTCGTACGCACGAAACACCGGAAAGTAGAAAATATCATGTTTATAATACGTATTAATAAGAAGTTGATAATTTTGACCACGGATTATAATTGAACGGAATAATAGGAAAATACTCAAAGAGCAATTCAAATACCAAAATCAAATCAAGCAATTATTGCCCATTAATGTTCTGTTTAATCGATGAATAATAAATTATAACTCTAAATAAAGAATCAATTAGACCATTAAATAGTGGGATTCAATTAAACCAGATCCTAGCTCGCTCTCTACAACATTAATAAAATATATTTAAATTTAGAAATATTTTTCAATGTAGCACACAATTAATTAATTTGAAGGGTAGATAATCCTATCTATTAAATAAACCAGAAGCAACACACCAGTTCAACGGAGTCATCACAGATTATGATTGCACGAAAGAATAGAAAAATACTAAAAGAGTAATTCAAATACCAAGACTAATCAAGCAATTATTGTTCATGAAATTTTCTGTTTAATCGATGAATAATAAATTATAAATCTAAATAAAAAATCAATTAACTCATTAAATAATGGGATTCAATTAAACCAGATCCCAGCCCGCTCTCCACAGCATTAATATAATATATTAAGTTTAGAAATATTTTTCAATATAGCACACAATTAAGTTGAAGGGTAGATAATTATATCTATTAAATAAACCAGAAGCAACACACCAGTTCGACGGAGTCATCACAGATTATGATTGAACGGAATAATAGAAAAATACTAAAAGAGTGATTCAAATACCAAAATTAATCAAGCAATTATTCTCCATGAAATGTTCTGTTTAATCGATGAATAATAAATTATAACTCTAAATAAAAAATCAATTAACTCATTAAATGGTGGGATTCAATTAAACCAGATCCTAGCCCGCTCTACACAACATTAATATAATATATTTAAGTTTAGAAATATTTTTCAATATGGCACACAATTAATTAATTTGAAGGGTAGATAATCCTAACTATTAAATAAACCAGAAGCAACACACCAGTTCAACGGAGTCCAGTCAAGACAAAATGGCAGACGCCTTTGAGCGTCACTTGCGACCGATGGAGTATTTGATGCTGATGTAATTGCAGATATCTCCACACCCTTGATCCCGTGGATGATATAATTATGCCTCTCGCCGATGGACATGGACCGGAAATGAGAAATATTTTATTTAATTACCTACCAACATTTGTACACTATAATATAATGGGGCTGTCATTTAATACGGAAAATAATTATCTTAACATCTTCTCTGCGACAATTAGCTAGGCTCATAACTAATCATACTTTGTAAGGGGTCGAAAGGCCCCCAACCGCTGTGAACGCGTTAGATATAACAGTCTACTAAGATAATGCCATAACTCAAAGGATGATGTTAATGTTTATGGTGTTATAACTAAGTAGAATGAACTGAATTCAAACTAAAATTAAATAGTTTTATTTAATTTTAGTTTGAAACTAATAAACTATAATAAGCTTTATCTAATAAACAATTATTACCTAACGAATCCAAGTATTTGTAAAACGCAGTTATAAAACAGTTTATTAAATTATTAACTTGGTAAGTATCATATTTTCACACCTCCGCTGCAGCAATTAGCTTAAATCGTAATTAACCATATTTTGTAGGAGGTCGAAAGACCCACCGCATTGAATGCATTGAATATAACATTGTGATAAATAATACCATAAACTCAAAAATGCTATTAATGTTTAAGGTGTTATAACTAAATAGAATAGCACTGAAATCAAACCAAATTTAAGGCAAACACTATCAATTATTAACAAATTAAAGTATTTATAAAACGCCGTTATAAAACAGTTTATTAAATTATTAGCTTTGTAAGCATCACATTTTAACACTGATGCAATTGGCTTAACTTGTAACTAACCATACCTAGTACGAGGTCGAAAGACCCCCTACCGTATTGAACGTGTTAACACGTGGCGTATCTATACAACCTACATGAATCATAATGCTGCGCGTTCCACTGGTTTACTACTGTCGACTAAAGAATACGGCAACCGAATAATTAATACAGAAATATTTAGATAGCCATGTTACATTATTAGAATGTTACTCGATTATATTCGTATTGCCGTTACGATGAACATTATAAAAGCAAATTAGTTAAATTAAGTCAACCGTACACACAACGACCACAAGCAATGATTTATTATTATGTTCCTGTCATAGATTGCAATTTAAGATTCAATTTGCATGAAAACCATCCAGACACGGGCCCTGTATCCAGATACCCTCACACAAGCTGGACCCCAACTACAAGCTAAAACTAACTCAATCCGTATTAAATGAATATTAATAACTTACGTTCGCCCTTGTGTCGGTTTGCCGTAACCTTATAGTCATCACTAATCGACCAGTACGATTCGTTACCACTTAGTAATTCTATAAAGCATTGTCGAAAGTATATCGGAATAATAACTATTCAATATTTAAACTATGAATAAACACGATTAAAACACAATTGAACACACAAAATAGAAACTCGTTTTTCGAGCACGCTCATCTCCGAAGAACAACGAATCTGAATCTACCCACTTTCTAACATATCGCTGGGATCCCGTATGATTCGATGCACCTATTATTCCACTATCACAAAGCAATTCCTATAATTATAAAACATGCCAGAGGCGACGTACCATATCCATGCTGGTGCTTCCTTGGTGCGCCCAAATGCCGGGTGGTACCGCATTTCTATCTTCGAATCACGCCCAGGAATGGTGTTACTCGCCCTATGCCTCCGCTGCCGTAAAGCCTGCCTGCTGTATCTGTGAACAATTCTAAACACGATATGCCTTACGAACTAAACTCACTGACTTCCTTACGACTCGACGCTCTGCCGACGAAAAGCCTCGAATCCCTGTTACACTCCCTTAAGTCAGATTCTCTCAAC
>JALPQI010019536.1:0-24443 GCA_025490895.1 Thaumatotibia leucotreta | reverse complement strand
TTACTTTTTCGTGGTAAGTTTACTGCGACAAAATCTTGCATTAAATACATGATGCATTTGGAAAATTATTATCACTAACCCGATGATGATTGTAATGTGAACAAATAATTACCTTTTTTGAGTTTCCTCGCTATAGTGAGGGGAAAAGTTTTGTGTTACACACGGGTGCAAATGTATTTTACTTCTCGTATGTTAAAACACTCGCTGCTCAGGATTCTATTTTAGAACCACTCGCTTCGCTCGTGGTTCAACTATAGAATCCTTTCGCTTGCTCGTGTTTCAATTTCATACTCGCGGGTAAAATACAACTTTGCACCCTTGTATAACAAATAACTATTTCCCCTCACTAGCTCGTAAAGTGCTCGTTTATCCTTTAATACGAACGTGTAAAAACGCATATTATTCACTTGTGTGGCAAAGTAATGACATTGGTTTTGGAATAACAAAACGTAAAATGCTCATGGAAATTGTTCCATATTAATGATAATTAAATAATTTGTTTGAGAATTTAGTGTAAAATACAAACCTTTATATAATATGATGATTTTAACATATAAATCCTAAAATTCCATAAGTAACAATTGTTTTGGTGAATGATGATAAGATGACTAGATGCAATCACAAAACGCAGAAAATGTCAACGTCAACATTGTCAAAGAATATTATAGGTTATAATCTTTATTTACCGACTCGAACACGCATAAAAATAGTAAACTAAACAACTTTCAGGGTGTTCTGTTATAATTTTGTAAAAATAATGAATGAGAATGATTTAATAATGCATTGGCGTTGGTGTGCAACTACAGGAATGTGTTAAAATCGTGCTGCGTTTACTTTTTCGTGCTAAGTTTACTGCGACAAAATCTTGCATTAAAATACATGATGCATTTGGAAAATTATTACCACTAACCCGATGATGATTGTAATGTGAACAAATAATTACCTTTTTTGAGTTTCCTCGCTATAGTGAGGGGAAAAGTTTTGTGTTACACACGGGTGCAAATGTATTTTACTTCTCGTATGTTAAAACACTCGCTGCTCAGGATTCTATTTTAGAACCACTCGCTTCGCTCGTGGTTCAACTATAGAATCCTTTCGCTTGCTCGTGTTTCAATTTCATACTCGCGGGTAAAATACAACTTTGCACCCTTGTATAACAAATAACTATTACACACGCGTATCGTACGACGTTTTTCATTAAAGATAGTGAACCACTTGTCGCACTAGTGCGTAAAGAAAGCACCATTTTACTGAAAACAAATTCGTTCTGAAAAATTTCTCATGGTTATTCTTTCATGAGTTTTTGGAACAAAATATCGAAACTAAACCCAGAATCTTAATGTTTTATATAAAAGAAACGCCATCTCGCTCGCAATAGAGCGTACTTAACACGAGACTCGTATTTTATGAGGCGATCGGGCCGTTTATGTCCCACGTCGATATAAAGAAGTATTGGCCACTTCGGCGACCATTCATTGCTCGAGTGCTCCAAATATATATTATTATTATATGAGGCGTTTTGGGACACACATTTCTTGATCGTCAAATAATAAATACATATATTAATTTAATTGAGCAATATTTTAGTGTTATTTATAGAGATTATTGTATGTAATTACTCTTTTTATCTACCGAATAAAGTAACCGGGCAATTAAGTTTATAAATATGCGGAAAAAGGGTCATTTGCAGTAAATGTGCACCTTTTAATTTTCTATATGCCATCATGGACTGTTATACACCAATTTACTCGGCATCGTGCGTACTTTTCAGCTATGAAACAAAAAAAGTATGTCTCTAATGTCACGAAAATAAGTATGTAAATTGAGATTTCTCACTTTAGTTACTCCCATACTAAAGGTATGAAAAATTCTGTAACGAATTTCAGATTTTTTTTATCAGTTTCGTTACATTTCGTTTCATACATTTAAGTAGTATGGGAGTAACTAAACTGAGTAATCTCAATTTACATACTTATTTTAGTGACATTAGAGACATACCCCCTTATTCATAAACGTTTGTTAACTTAACAAGCCGCTAATAATTGTTTGTCCCTTTCGGTCTTAACAATGTGTCCATAAGAGCAAAAGGGACAAACAATTATTAGCGGCTTGTTAAGTTAACAAACGTTTATGAATAAGGGCCATACTTTTTTGATGCCGAGTAAAATGGTGTATTACCTACAATCCATGATTGCATATAAAATTATAAGGTAGGTACACTTTTACTGCAAATGACCAAAAAGTGAAAGTTTATTCACTGCCTAATATTTTCTATTTCCTTATTTCCCATCATGACTTACCTTAAGAAATGTATGCCATATTTATGAGTGTGTATTCGGCAGATAAAAAGATAAAAACACATTCATAATCTTTAATGACACACTTTTCTACAAACTTTTTCTAAAGGAACGAAATTTAATGAGATTACGAGTAAAATGTTCCGCATTCGGTCACAGCTGTGTAAGTGAAAAGCTAATAATTACTCAAGAGACTAAAGGAAAATTAGTTCATCATCAAAATTGGTTGTTTACAGTGAAGGCCGAAAAACGAATAAGTACCGCTTTTCAACATAAATTTATCGGCATCAAATTATAATTATTTGTTGATAATGTATAATGATTTCCCAATTATGCAGGTTATACTCGTACTTAACTGTAAAGTACAAATGTAATATGATCTGATTTTTTCATAACAAATATGAAACAAGGATGTCGAACGAATAAGATTGCTGACTGTAGAAGCACTAGAAGGCGATTGCAAAAAAAAAAACATAGTTAAGCGTTAATGCAGACAAAAGTTACGATAGTTTCCAATGTGTTACGAAAGTAAGTCATACAAACTATTTGGGTAACTGCGTAACACAAAAATGTGACGTTATGTTTTGTTTTCATGAAAGCCCTTAATTATGTATTTTACATGAAGCTATCACACCTACAGTCCATTTCCTCTGGTTGGAAAGTTACATATTATATAACTACCACTCAACTCAAAGCTAATCTTCTATTTAGGAAATTATTTTGAATGAACCCATAATACGAGTATATTAAAACTTTCATTCCCAATAAAACATGTGTCAGTCAAAAGATCTCGGTTCGAACGTAAAATATTCAGTAATTTATCCTTCAGTACATTCACCTTTCACCCCTACGTATAAGATTAGTTAAAACTACAACATTCGATTTTCGACTTTATTCGAAAACCTTAATCTCGTTGCCACAGGCATAAGCTTCTTGGTGTTTATACGAAACCACAACATAAACGGCAGTTAAAACAGAGAATTGCAACTTTATACCAATGTAAATAAGAGCTATAGTCAGCGCCTTACCTGGCGACCATGTTCAAGTTTTATATCCTTCGCCTACCAACTAGCAGGCGTATAAGTATGTCTCTACCCCAATATACTTATGTATTAAAAGGTTCTTTCTATGTTACATTTACGGGGTATGGAAATCTGGACTTAGTGTCAAACTGGCAATGTGACAATGTTCAAATTTAATGTTAATAAAAGTGCACCCTGTGCACCTCGTAACAATGGGGCATCGTTTTGATATACAGAGTGGAAAGGGACGACGTTCCTTCCCGCTACCGGCCGAGTCTACCAACCATTACGAATTACGATGAACTTTCAATATTATGGGACCAACATCGAAAGCGTACATGGAAAATTTACTTTTCTATACTATTGAACTCTAACGAATCACTTTGTATTTATGAGGGGTTAATTTTTTTTTAATATTTCGATGTTGGTCCCATACTGAAAGTTCATCGTAATGGTTGGTAGACTCGGTCGGTAGCGGGAAGGAACGTAGTCCCTTTCCACCCTGTATGTATGTCAATAAGGATTTCTTTTAACCAAGCATTTACGCTATTCGTACCTAGTTGTATTTAGCCCTCAACTGTACATTTTCATAGAAACTCGCATGGCTAAACTACGAGCTATTGTCGACGGTATTTTCAGACCGTCTTCAAATCTTTGACAAAAGACTCTCCTTCCATTTGAAAGGATTGCGATTAGACGTACCGTGGATGTCCATCATCATCATCATTCTTAGCCGGAAGACAAACTACTTCTGGACAAAAGCCTTCCTAGAAACAAGTTTCCAGAGAATTCTATCAGCATATTCCAATTTTGCCAGTTGGCAAATTCATTCACGAATACACGTTTTTTACGAAAGTTTCAGCGTTTTAAACGATAGAACCAATCGCCGTTAGGTATATTTGTTTTCAATAAAACTAAAAACTAAAAAAATCGAAATGGGAATGTCGAGTATTTTGCAAAAATATTCCTCGGTTTTAACTTACTATTTTTATAAGTATTGTGTTATAATCGTTTTCCATGTATTATTTGTAAATATACTGTGTCTATCGCTTGGTACAATTCTTCGGTTAGAAAACGCTTTATATTTTTTTTTATCATATATTTATTTTCAAATTAACTAC
The DNA here is from genome assembly GCA_025490895.1 of Thaumatotibia leucotreta. Taxonomy (NCBI): domain Eukaryota; kingdom Metazoa; phylum Arthropoda; class Insecta; order Lepidoptera; family Tortricidae; genus Thaumatotibia; species Thaumatotibia leucotreta. The sequence continues at coordinate 20,003 of JALPQI010019536.1, read as the reverse complement.
AACTTATATACATGGATTAAATCTATCTAATCTACTTTACCTAACCTTTATCTAAGATTGGCCCTTGTGGCATTGTACCCAAGGATGCTGGCGGCATTTCCTCGCTGTAACGCAATATAAATACGTTGTGCGAGGAAGTCGCCAGCTCTTCGATCTTTAGTTACATCAACCAGACGTTCGCAATCTCAGCAAACAATTTGCGTGCGCTGGGGCCCCATGAACCTAAAGTTTCTACGCCAAACGGTACAATTTATAATTTTAGGTAATCGCTATGTGTATTTTAGGCGCCGCAAATCTTATCGTCTTTGCATGGTAGAGTGCAAATCAAAGTCTTCTCACTAGAATCTGGAGAAGAACCAACAGACCTAATAAATACGCCCTGCCTATCGGGGCTCAATTGCATAATTGATATTGGGGGCATTTTTGAGCTAGCGTTAGATGTCCATGTTTATAATTACATGGTCGCAGCGGTTCTTGTATGTATACATTTGCTATTTCTGCTAATTCTAAAAGTATAAGTACTCAGTAAATTAAAAGGAGTAAAACCGGCAATTTCGCAGACTGGGCAGAACCGTTCGGAGGGGTAATTTAGAAAATGACAGCGCGTAACTGCCGGCTACCGGACACTGGAGTTACTTAAATGGCCGCTTAGTTCAGCCGTTATAGAGTTTTTAAACTTGCTGACTGGAATTTTAGATAGTCGGGTGTCGGGTATTAACCTGAACGAGGTTTCAATCGGGAATTACGTAAAAACTAAACCAACGGTTTAGTGAACTTTAGTGTTTGATGTAACGTATAGACGGTAACTTAGTTTGTACTTAAAAACTGACGGTTCGGACTCTTAGTTTCATAACCGTATATTTTTGGTGAACCGGAAAATAACTACACTACATCAAAATGATTTTTAAATTACGAGTAGTAGATACTCATTTTTTAACGATATTTATTTTCGAAACTATACAATTTATAAACACAAATGAATTCTTACTAATCTAACAAAATGCTGGACACGCTGGATGCAGGTCGCATCTAACCGGTACATGTGGAGGTCCAGAGGGGAGGCCTATGTTCAGCAGTGGACGTCTTATGGCTGAGATGATGATGATGATGATGAATCTAACAAACCTAACCTATATCTAAGATTGGCCTTTGTGGCATTGCATGGTGGTATTTCCTCGCTGTATTCATCTTGCCCAGAGACAAGGACATCAGTCGCGCTAATATTCCGCTTCACTGTGGTCGTGAGGTTACCCGCCCCTCTGCATTTGGAACCCTCAACGCAGAAAAGGCAAAGGACAGTAACGCGAACCACTCCGCAACGCCATTGGAGTCAATACATTTGCCTATGATGTTTGATGTCACACAGTTTGCCCGTCGCAAGACTACGCGCCCCTTTCGGGATGTGCCGGAGTACCAGTCTGTTTGAGAGACACCAGAGCGAACACGCTGGTGGTATTTCCTCGTTGTATCGCAATACTGACGTATTGTGTGAAATATACTCATAATTCTGAGATTTTCTGAGTAGGAATAACCTAAAATGTCTCAAGCCCCAAGCGCTTCAAACGACATCGCTCTTCAAAATCGCTCATTTAAGAAAACATCTTCACTTCAGCACACAGAATTCCCTAAAAAAATATCGAGTCTTTACTACATTCCCTCACGTGCGTTATCTAAGGAAAGTTTTTTATCTGCGGCGACTTTTTGCCTCCGCTCGGAAATTAACGGCTCATTCTAGTGTCGTAAATCGTGGATAGGTTTATCGGTCCGATCGTCCATGTTCCCTTACTATGGGATTGGTTTATGAGAAATATCTGCGAGTATGAGTAATAGGTAGTCAATACCAGCCGGCCTAGATGCCATTCTGCAATCGTATACGATAAGCGATAAGTCAAGTGACCATAATAATACACGGTGTTACGTCAGCATTCCGAAAGATTTTAACCCTCTGCGACTGACGTTACGTCTATCAGACACCCGTATTTTGCAATGACGCCATTACGATGTTGATAACAAGATTCAATAATTTCAGGTCACGTGACCACGTCAGTGGCAGAGGGTTAATGCTGGATTCCTGACCATATTTAGAGTCTTTAATGTTATATAAAATTTCCTGGATTCGGCTTGGTTTCAGAGATAATCAACCTTTTTTCGAAATAAGTTTTTCGCCGTAACTCGTCATTTAAATTCTTTTGGATTACAATGCTACCACAATGTGTTCTAATATTACCACACCTTTTGCCTGACAATCAAAAAATACGAATAGACTTGACGAAATAACCTCTACCTAAAAAAAACAATTGAAATAAATAATTTAAACAAATTGTTGTTATAATAAAAAGTACTGGAAATGTTAAAAAGTATTCAAATCGGCCTAAAAAAAGAAAACATTTTTTTTTGGTGGCATTGACATTAGGTCTCATAATATTTTTTTGTTTATTTTGATGTCTAGAATGCATAGTTAAAATCTTTCGCAATGCTCGCGTAACACCGTGTATATGGAAATGATGACGTCACTTTTCGTTCGAATATGTCATTGGTTATCGTATACGTTTGTAGAAAAGCATTTTAGCTAGGCCTAATGAGGATTCGACAGGTCCTTCAATGACGATTTGAGGTCAAAATTGAGAAAAATGGCCGCCATCTTGACTCCTTTCATTTATCATCCAAACGTGCCAAAAATCGATATCTGAGGATAAAAACCTAAATATTAATCTATTGAAGAGTCTAGGATTTTTTTTATTTATTATTAATCGGAGTTCTCACTAATAGGCTGCAATATAAAATAATCTAGAATGCAACTTAGGAAAAAGCAAAACCTAATATCGTTATATTACAGCTATGTGCACGGATTATATTATGTTATCTGATAATGAATTTCATCATCATCATATCAGCCGAAGGACGTCCACTGCAGAACATAGGCCTCCCAAAGATTACCACAATGACCGGTCCTGTGCCACCCGCTTCCATCTCCTGCGGCCTTCACCAAGTCATCATGATAATTGATTCTGCCAAAAACTGATTAACACCTAGTTTTACATTATTTTAAAATTTGCGGTATTTGCTCACATATATACCTATAAGAGGTACAGAGTAAATATGAATAAGAGTAAGAAAGATAAATAAACCTTGTACCCATACAAACAAAACACAACGTAATTACTCCCGACATCTGTGCTCATTATTAAATAACATTCTCGTACATTCAAAGGCATTTCGAAAATTCCGCAAACCCAGGTCCAGAGGTCAACGAAACTCGGGAAAGGTTTAGTTTGACAACAGACATATATCCCTTTAAACACATCCACACATACATTTGGCCGTGTGGTGACGGCAGTAATAATACATTTTGGATTTTGCTAGTGGTAGGACCTCGTGCAGGGTCTGCCCGGATAGCTACCACCGTCTTACCCGTTAACCTGCCGCTAAATAGCAGTGTTTACACTGCTGTGTTTCGGTTTGGTGGTAAGATAGCCGGTGTAATTACTGGCATAGATAGAGGCAGTCCATCTAAGTCCTCAGGGTAGGCAGCGCATAGGCGATTTTTTTATCACTATGTCCATGGGCCTCAGTTCCTGCTTTCCATCAGGTGGCTTAGGCTGAGAGCTCAGTTGTCTACCTTCGTTACATAAAAAAAATACATTTGTCACCACCCCAACTCTGCCTGCGGGTGTCGTAAGAGTCGACTAAGGGATTGAAGTATCTTTGACTATTTTAGGATAGAAGATTGATGATGGGCAATAGCGTCATCATAGTGGACTCATTACCGCGACGGCCAGTCCGCTTCCCCAGCGGCGATTATGAGCAATTACCTCATAATGCGTCTATATGCATCCTTAATAGAAGAGGCCTACGTCTAGTAGTGGATTGACATAGAGCTGATGAATAAATTAATTCATCTCGGGGTTTCATTCTCGAGCCTACAAATCAAGGTTTTTGATAGGTTTGCATAGTGATCTGGATTTAAGACGAAGCTCTTTGGAGAAATTTGCTGTATTATACAGTCGCCATCAGATTATCAGAGCTGCTGCGGTGATCAAAAATATTTGCACCTGAAAATACTATGAAAATAAAGGCCTGATCAGATTTTGTGACGTACTTCTGCTGCAACCTATTCACGGGCATTCATATATTTTATTATATTATTGCCCTTAGAGCCTTATCAGAGATTACATATCATCATCATCATCATCACATCAGCCGAAAGACGTCCACTGCTGAACATAGGCCTCCCCCAAAGATTGCCACAATGACCGGTCCTGCGCCACCCGCATCCAGCGGACTCCCGCGACCTTCACCAGGTCATCGGTCCACCTTGTGGGGGGCCTACCCACGCTACGTCTTCAGGTACGTGGCCGCCACTCAAGAACCTTCCCGCCCCAACGGCCATCGGTTCTTTACATAATTATACCCGATTATTATCCTCTCCGCTCTGACCAGGTGGTCGAGTGGTAAATATTAAATTTCTTAGAGTTGAAGACAAGGCACATTATAAATATGCACATTTACGAGACGTCTATCCTGATATATGTCCGTCCACTCTTGCATACATTTGTAATGCCGCCTACACACTCTCGTGCGTACCTAATGTACACTTCGTAGTGATTCGATGTTTTGTTTAGAGAAAACGCCTTTACACCAACAACTAACCCAACCTCGTATCTTTTCTCAAAGTCAACTTCCTACTGGGTAATGAAATAAAGTCGAGTTTTGTTTGCAGATTTTACAAAAGGGGTTTTTGTAGGTAAGTAGGGTACTCCCTTAGTCCTCATTTCTGGCTGTTTAAATATTTGACGAAAGGAACGGACTTTATTTGTGTTTAAGTTTCCACGAGGAAATTATTTAAGTAAGGCTTTTGATTAGAAAAAAAAGAGACCGTTGGGATTTTGATGTTTAATTTAGGCGGTGAATGGATTTTCCGGGTTTTATGTGAAATATTTTTAAGGAAATGTCTGTTTACTTAACTTATACAGAGACATTACGACTCATATCAACCATTCGTCCGTAGAATAAAAAAAATATAAACAAATATGGCTGACTTTCCATAGCATTTGACGTCTTTGACACATATCGTGAAACACGTTCGCAGATTTATACGAATAAATATCATTAATTTTGACTAAAAATGTATCAGAACTAAGGTTTTAAGTTGGTAATAAAATCAAGATTTTGTTCTAAAAGTGTGTGATTATAGAAGAAGAATAATGCAAGTTTTTAAGTTTGTTTATAATTTCTTTGTTTTCTATTGACAAATGGTATAAATGTACATAATATATTGGTGCACGCCTAGGCAATTTAATGTTTTTTATACCTAGTACAAAAAATATAAAATTACCTATGCACGCAACGAAATGCTTGCGGAAATAGGACCGGAATAAATTATATTCACCACAAACCATCATTTAGTTACAAAATCTCATGCATTTTAAAATGAAAGGCAATTTTAATAGGCAATATGTCAACGGTTTTAACGTTGAGCAATTGCAGACACAATGTTACTCAAAAACGACACACACAAAATAAATACTCACACACAATATCCAACTTTATTGCTTCGGCATAAAGTTTAACTCAAAAGCGCGTCACCATAAGGAAAATAGTGAAAACTAAAATTGAAATGCATACGTTCATTTGAATTTCGAAGTTCGGGAACATTCCGGAACAAAATGAATGGAAATAGAACGAACGAATGAATTTTGAAATTGGAATCGAATAGCGTAAGACACGGCAATATAAATGCATTTATTGGCGTTTACAGTTTAAGTAAAAAGGATGGGATTTTTATGAAGTAGATTGGAATTTTCTGGATTCCTGGCATTGTATTTATAGCCCTGGATATCTATAAATACAGTTTTTGTTCTGAAAACTTGGCACTTATTAAGCAATTTGTTTTAGAAAGGTATTTTAAAATGATTTATTTATTTAAATTTTCTTTCTTAAATCTTATATCAATATTTACTGTTTTATTATTTTTTATTTCTCGACCAACACATTAATTTATATTATTAATGTGCTTAGCTTATCTTCGTAGGTAGATTAAGTAGGTTAGGTATCTTCAATATAATTTACATTTTTATGAATAAATAAATCCCAGGTAATCCAGGTTAAAAAAAAAATACATGCTTATTAAAGTGCAACTTAGAACATTGTAATATTGGGTAAGCGATTTATATACGTGTCTAAATTGATCTTAAACACGGTGTTTTTATTGATTTCACCAGAGATCTTATTTTTAAGGTTCTCTCACACTTGCCATTTCAATTATTGTGTATGAAAACGAAAAAAAAATTTTTTTTTTTTAATTAACAAAAGCCGATATGCCAGGCAACTTCTATTAATGTCCCAAGTAACCCGTCGTATTTAACGGAAATATAAAAAACATCCTGTATTGTTTGCTTCATTCAATATTAGATTATTACCTTGCTTGTAATACGTCGATTTCAAAATGGCTGACTTCAAAGAGAAGGGGTCATTCAATAATTTAGAAAGGAAACAAGGTTTGTATCTGCAGCGGGTGGTTCCGCCGAATACGATTTCCTTTTCGATTCTGCGCTAATGTATTATGTATTTGGATCAGCTTTGGACGAATGAAAGGAAATAAAATATGTTTTCTACACGATTGGCTGAAGGGTTACACATATTATTTTTTATTAAACATATTTTTATGTCATATTTTTGTCCCTCATAATTGTTTCAACTTACGTTTAATTACTCTGTCACGCTTTTACTTGCTGTTTCGACTCAGTATATAAAAAAACCGGTGCACTTGCATTTCTTTTTCACACTACATTTTAATCCATACATCAAAAATTAGAAACAAAACGTCATCTCATACAAAAATCACAACTGTGTCACGTTTTTTAGGGACACAAAATAAGACAACGAAAATAATATACCTGCGACCACAGTCGTGAGTTTACACGATTAAGTCTCGTTTCTCGTTAAAATATAGGTTAAAAATATGAAAATTTAAATGAATATCATCATCATCATCATATCAGCCGAAAGACACTGCTGAACATAGGCCTCCGCCAAAGATTGACAATGGTCTAATCACAATGACCGGTCCTGTGCCACCCGCATCTAGCGGACTCCTGCGACCTTCACCAGGTCATCAGTCCACCTTGTGAGGGGCCTAACCACGCTACGCCTTCCGGTACGTGGCCGCCACTCGAGAACCTTCCCGCTAAATTAATATATTTTTGCTTAATAATTTCAAACAATTTTCTACCCTCCAAGTGCTCATTTCCTGCCGTAAAAAATACGAGTAGCTGTGGACATGATTATGATACTGCGTTCCCATGTGCAATAATAAAGAGGCGACTTAAAAAATGCCCATGGGTGCTTAGGCAAGTTGCCAATCGCTAATGCTTAATCGTCAATTATAATAGAAAGGCAGCTAACAGTGAGTGACAGAGAGGGAAAACTACGATACGCTACTAAGCGTTAGCGATTAGCAACTTGCCTAAGCATCCTTTCTCCTAATTTTAGTAAGCCTAGAGGTTCCAGAGAAAAGTGTATTTGGGGGTTACTTTGTATGTCAATTAAGACAAGTATTCGATATTATTAGATACATATATCGTATATCTACGAGGTTTTTTTATCGCGGGATATTTTGTGTCAGACGTAGGTAATTACTATTCCTACTAATATTTCATGCTAATACCTACTAAATACTTTAAATGTAAGGGACAGGGAGCCCTTTACGCTTTCGTGCCTAAATTACTGAATCAATGTTGATGAAATTTGGCGTGGAGACAGTTCTTGCCCGGGGAAAGGACAAAAAATGGTTTCTGTCCTGAAAAATTGCACATTTCCTTAGATAACAGGAAATACTTATGTTAAATGACAAATAAGGCAAAGAAATTTTCCTTTAGAGAAACCTAGCACCAATCTGTATTATACTTTGAGGATTTAGTAATGGAGTCGGCTTCATATCGTTTCCCCTCTGCCAAAGACTTTGGCCAAGAATTTGTACATTGACCAAACCTGTTTATAAAAACTATTTCATTAATCGATTCTTCGCAGTCTTGTAATCGTTATGTACCCGTAACAAGCTCCGTCAAAATGCCTGTATGTGCTATGTATGGATTCAAAACTCGTTCAAATACATCATGTATACAAAATATGCGATACCATTTCATATCTTGCCTTTATTTGTTTATATTACAACATTTTATTACATAAAATTGTTCAAGAAAATCAAGTACCAGGGAATCGATAGCAAAATCGGTTTCAAAAATATCGCACACAATTCGTATTTTCATTTTTGACTGATGGAGAAAGTTTGACATTTATTGTATTCTCGTATTTAAGGTTAATAAGGTCTACCCATCTTTAAATTTTGTAGGAAATATCAGACTTAGTGAATCAAGTAAGACAGAAGACTCTGCCTTGGTCTAATGTTAAGCTTATATGTAAGCCAATAAGGTTGAATATTTATTGCGCTTATTTGGAATACGTATTACGCGCGAAAATACATAGTGATGTGAACGTTACTCTTTATGACACAATGTCGAGAGTAGGTATAAAATGTCGAGATACGGACACTTGTGTTTACGTATATTAGTGTTCTCACAGTAAGTAAATAGAAACAGTCTTATCGAATTCAATAACTTCATTTTTACAAGTGCTACTTAACGCTAGTTGGACCTATATTATAAATTGTATTTAGGTACTTACTAAAATATCACTAAGGAATATCAATATCACCGGCCTTATTGCAAAAACTTGTATGTATACGCACCTACGCACCTTGTACCTACGTACTTGTATTCAAATTGTATCCTTACGAGTATTCACAATTAAGCGTCAGTGAGTTTTACCCCAGCTAACTAAAACTTTCTTACTACAACAAAATAAATAATACTCGTATGTACTTTTGTATGGACATACATTGTTTTCTTTCACAACCGCTAATTAATATTATTTATTAAATATTATAATTGATTTACGGATTTCGAAATGCACGTGATTGACCAAGACTTTCCTTACAGTTACAGCCTTCGTAGTCAAAGATCGCGATAAACGAAATCATAATCAATTGAAGTAGGTTAATGGCAAGCAATTCAGGCGGTTTTGTATTAAAATTGGTTGATTAATTAATAACTGTTACTAATTGTCGGTTTACTTTTATTTAAATACTCAAAACAACAATATATAGTACCAAGGTGCACGTCAATCTATGACGTTTAGTACTGATTTTTCAATCCCCAGATAACAGTAACTGTCAAATAAATGTTAGCTCTATCCTGTTTTGACTGATGACCAGCGATAAGGATGGTAATACTTTTAACTGACGGATACTTTTAACTGAGGATTGAAAAATCAGCCCTTAGAAAAATATATCGATACGATAATCTTCAGACACTTGAAAGCCATATTAATCGGTTCGATTACACCTACGTCGATAGTTTGAAATTGTGTCCGCATAGAAATTTTACTGTATTAGTGTGATAATTTAACTTAGTGTTGTGGTATTGTTTAAGTATGCGTGAGTAGTAACGAGAAGAAGAAATGCATTTGTAGTTAGATCATTTACATGTGTGCTACCTCGTCCCCCTCGGAAATTGGCAGAATGTTTTGTTAGGAAAGTTATAGCGATACCGTCTCCCCATACTAAATCCTCAAAGGTATTATATCAATATTTCTGATAAATAACGAATTTAAGAAGTCTACACTCAATGAATGATTGTACCCATATTTCATACGCGAGTAACTTTCCATATACTCATCCCATCAATTGTGTTTCTTCATAAAGTTTGTAATAAATTACGTATTCCGACGGAAAATTGAATCGCGGGCGATCCATCATGACACAATGACGAGCAATGGAGCGGCAATCATGCGATAGACAATGCCCGGGTTTTAGCTTTTAAAATAACGGTTTTAAAGCGTTTAGGAGGAGAAAATGTTCGTATTTTGCGGGGGTTTTGATAGGCTCCGTATTTGTTGGTATCGTGGTATTGCAATATATCGCTGATGCTCAACCACACCACTAACACACACACACACACACATACAAACACATACACACGCACCCATTCATCCCTATAAGTTTAAACATTCATCTATTTTCACACTAAATAAATCTATTTACTTAGTATTAGTAAGCATTGTATAGGTAAAAAACTTAAGTAAGTCACCTGTTGTATGTAGTAGTGACATATTCAAATAGACAATACATGTTTAAAATGCGAACACAAACAAAACAAATGCCTATATGGATAGATTACAACCACATACAACAGGAGCTTTTCTTAACTTTTTCACCTAAACCGTTTCTTATTAGCTAAACTAATAATAAAAGTATCTACATAATTATTATTATTATTTACTAAATCTGAAGCCGCACTGACTTTGTAATCTGTTACGGTCTTGATCCCCACGATACAGGCAATGCCTAGTGTGGGGTTCACTGAAATTTTATTTATTCTTGTTTTTTGGGTAAATAAATATATTTTAATTTTAATTTTTAATTTTTTTAATATTGCTCGCAGCTGTAAATAAGGTGAAATAAGTCTTAAGGAGGCGTTCTTAGGTGAGCGAATCCTACACGAATGTGATGCGAAGCGAAGCGGGACGAAAGAAGGTATTTCTCATGTAGATACGTGAGTTGTCACAGAAAGTTAACGTTCATCATCATCATCATCATATCAGCCGAAAGACGCCTACCGCTGGACATAGGCTATCCCCAAAAATTGCCACAATGACCGGTCCTGCGCCACCCGCATTATACCGCATAGTGTCATCACTCCACCTTGCACAGTTTTTTTTATTTATTTTTTATTAGACACACCAACAAAACACAAGGCTTACAATATTAAAGAAAAATAAATAGGATACTTGGCCGCCGTACCTCAATAACAGGCGTGCAACAGCACTCACAATAAATTAAACATAAAAACAATTAACTTTGGACTTAAAACAATTAAAAGTACAATCTGAAATACTTAAAATTAAAATAGTACATTACGACAAAAGTGCGGAAAACATGAAATCCGAAACAAGTGGCGATGTTTTAAATCGACACGAGTTACGAATTTCCTTTTTGCACGAGTCTCGTACGACTTTTTTTTATTACAGACGACCCTCCGAAGTTTTGGACCTGACGTAAAATGAGCCACTTCTCGCACTAGTGCGTAAAAATGGTACCATCTGTACTAAAAAATAATTAAAATACTAACGTGACGTTTAATTACTAATTAAGAAATCTGCGCCTCCAAGAAGTATATTAAAGTTATTGTACATAAAGTGTAGCTAAGTTATAGAAGATTAAAAGTCAAGTTACAGAGCTGTAAACTATTTGGTATACCATTACGTTGTAAGTACACAAGTGCAGCTTTACGACAAACAAACGATATCAAAACTATCTAGTAAAGTGTCGGTAAAGCCGAAATGGACCGTTTATCACAGACATACCTAAAGCATTTATCCAATCCTGGAAACTTTTTAAGTGCAAGAGAAATGTCTCGACAATGGCCCGAAGGTTTTCTTCGAAATCTTGAGATACATTATGTGTCCTAATGGATGCGATGTCGTTGGTTTTTGTACTTTTTCAAGTTCATTAGTCTTTAGATAAAATGTAATATGTTTAAAAACAGACTTGCTCATCATAATAAGCTTGTTATGAGTCTTTTGTGTTGTTCGATCCGTAATGTTAGGAGAGTAATGTATTTAAGTAGGTAGGTACTTATATACTTTTCTGTAATTTTTATTAGGGTTCCGTAGGCAAAATAGCAAATACGGAAAACTTATTTATATTCGTCATGTCTGTCTGCCGCTGCCGATTTACTCAGAAAGTATAGTAAGTACACAGTAATGAAATATGCCAAGGATGTGTGTTGTATGAGCAGATACAAAATCATGATACTAAGTTAAAATAAAAAAAATGGGGACTTTATACGTAACTGAGGGATGGAAATATGTCAGATGTACGTAAGCGTGTGAGGTATTAATGTACCTTTTCACACCACCTATTCGAATACGGGTCTTTTCTTCCCTGCTAGGAGGGATCAAAGTGGCACTTTTCTGTTCAAGGAATTTCTATTGCCAGCCTAAAAAATTACAATGAAATATGAAAGTAAACGTTCATAATTAATAAAAAAATCTTCAGAATCGATTATTTGCATAAATATTAAATATGTAATATATCTTTTATTTTTCTCATTGGTGGTGTGAAAAGCAATATGTGTCACACGGTATCAAAATTATTTCGTCTTGGGCGTTAACGCTTGAATACTTCAATACGCTCAGGATTCAATATACGCCCACGCCGGAATTATACCATTTTGATCCCTTGTTACACAATCTACTATTTAAAATGATCTACACATACGTTTCTAAGTAAAAGACTTTTTTTAAGCTCCGTATAAATGAGACATCTAGAAACGTTAAAAATAAAATAGAGGAGACGCATATTAATAAATTCTTTCAACTAGTTTTGATTTGACCAAAGTATCATTTTTTTAAGTTTTTGAGATAGGTTGATTCAATTGTAATTTTGTTAACTATATTCACTGCTACGTGCCTTTCATTCTACTTTTCCTGATCAGAATGCGACACTGAATAGGCCCTTAAATCGACTACAATTTTTGTTACACATTTTTTGTTATTATTTGTCGTTTCTTTTTGCCGTGCCCTTTCGAAAACTTCGCACACAGTTCCATCATAAGAATATTACTTCCGTAACTTTCGCGGTCCTTAAGACTATAATAACGGCGACAAAATACCTATTTTCCATTTAACTTTGTCCGACTTTCCGTCCCAGCGACTTTCCAGAACGGACGGCCGGAAAACCGGATGCAGGGTTGCCAGTGTAGTGCAACTGGATTGCCGTATTCATTTATTTTAAATGTCTTACCGTGCGAAACATTATCGCTTGTTGGAAATAAAATAATAATCTTAATTGAGGTAGCTTACTTGGTGTAATTATTGCCAACTTATATGTGAAACTGTAAAACCTATAAAATCGAGTATGGCTTTGCTATACTAAATAACATATTTTTCTCTTTTACTAGAGTATTTCTATTTTACTATTTTTTTAAAGTACTGCGTGATGATTATTCAATTCTTCACGTATTTTAGACGTAAGAATACTAAGCAAAGAAAAGGTCTTTTAGAATCAAATAGCGACCTTGGTTCTTTGAAATACGTCACGCGTTGTGCCTAAAAATAGGTACTTGAGTTTAACTGCTTACTTTACCTAACAATAACTACATAACAAAATTATACAGGCTGTTCTCAAAATGGTGATACAAAATAATAAAACATGAATCTATAAATGATTTTGAATAACTTTTACTATGGGCCAAATTAAATATGAAAACTCAAGAAAAAAATCGACGCTTCCATATATTTTGGTCGTAGCTTATTAGCAAATTTTAATGGAAGTGTGGGTTTTTCCTTGAGTTTCATATTTGGTACCATAGTAAATAAATAAATATCTTGGGACATCTTACACAAATCGACCTAGTCCCACGGTAAGCTCAATTAAGGCTTGTGATGTGGGTACCAGGTGACGATATATATAATAGATAGATACATATAGATACTTAAATACATGACAGCCATGACCAAGGAACAAATATTTGTGATAAATAAATACACAAAATAATGCCCTCGCCGGGATTCGAACCCGGAACTACCAGCTTCGTAGGCAGGGTAACTACCAACTAGGCTACAGAGGCTGTCAATAGTAAAAGTTGTTCAAAATCATTAATAGATTCATGTTTTCTTATCTGGTAACAAGTAATTACTAAAACATAGTAATTTTTATATCGTCGCCATGTCCGTCTGTCCGTAGTAGGTATAGCTCAGTAGTTAATACTAGAAATCTGCAATTTGGTATAGGTATACATATTGATCATGTCAACAAAGTGGTACAATAAAAATTAGAAAAAAGTTTTTTTCTCCCCGATTGGTGGAGTGGGGATGATTTTTTTGTTTGCTGATGTAATCCTATAGTGTGGGGTATTATTGAATAGGTCTCTTAAAATGAATGGGGTTCTTAAAAGAAAGTTTTTTTAAAGTCTGTATTTTTGAAGATACACGCTCCAGAAGAAAAAAAAATTGTGCCCCACCCTCTAACTTTTGATCCGTAGGTCTAAAAAATATGGAAAAATCATGAAATGGCTTATAAAATAACAACGGAACCCTACACTGACCATGGCCCGACATGCTAATGACCGGTTTTTTTCACTCGTGAAAGAATCTAATTATATTACGTCTGGCAACCCTGAACAGTCGCGTTGAAAATAACCAACTTTACGCCACAAAAACACCTTGTATTGTGAAAGAGCAATCTGGTTCACCGTCCAGCTTTGTTCCCGCGCAATTCAATTGCAGTGTTAAAAGAACTTTACTATCATTAAACTTCAAGTTGAATGAACCGGAATTAGCGTGCAGTTTTAATTAACAAAACATATTTTTCCGCAGTGCGCTGTTTTTACAGTCTTAACTTAGGTGATATATTGATAGTACATAGATTGATGAATGATGAAGCATAAGTACCTATCTGCATTCTAACAATTGTTCATAATTTCTTATTTACCGCCCTCAATACGCAATGTACCTACTACATATTAACTAATATTAAGCATGTTTGTACATCATCATCATCATCAGCCTATGATAGGCCACTGCTGGACGTAGGCCTCTCCTATTAACTATGCATATAGACGCATTAGAAGGTAAATGTCCATAATCGCTACGCTTGGCAAGCGGATTGGCGATCGCAGTAATGTGTCCACTAGGATGACGTTGCTGCCCAGCATCAATCTTTTATCAAATAATGGTCAGTGACACTTCAATCCCTAAGTCGACTTTTACGAAACCCGCAGGAGGAGTTGGGGTGGTGACAAATGTATTCTTACTGCCGTCACCACACGGTCACCGTCACCACACGGTCAAAGTGTTTGTACATAAATATAACATTTTTGACGTTTCAAGAGACGTTTCAATATTCTAAATGTTTGGAAACTCAACAAAATCAACTGCAATAGGCCAACTTTTAAGCATTGAATTACGTTAGTAACGAGTACCTATTACATTAAGAAAAACTACAATTTCACCCATAATAATACCTAACTATCATTTACGTTGCCTAGAAACCCTGTCAGGATGCATTGAAAATAGCCAACTATACGCCACAAAAATACCTTGTACTTGTGAAAGAGCAATCTGGTTCATCGTCCAGCTTTGTTCCCGCGAAATTCAATTGCAGTGTTAAAATGAGTTGTAGTACTATCGCGAAACTTCGAGTTGAATGAACCGGACTTAGCGTGCAGTTTTAATGAGCAGAAACTGTGTTTTTCGCATTGCACAATTTTTGTATGATAATTATTTTATTTGTAAGTTCATAGTATTAGTATACCTATATTCCATTAATCCCCGTGTAATCCTATAATACACGTATTACAAACTAACCCCTTTATCATAAACGTACAATTCCATTCTGATTTAAATGTGTGAAATATGTTCTGGTAGAAGTGACAGAATATTTTGGTACTTGGGACAACGTGTTAAGATGTTTTTTTTTTAAATGTCTTCCATGGGACCTATATGAACAAGCACTTTTTTACGACTTGTAATAATTCAAGTTCATTATATGTATACATTTCTCCATACTAATCCTTTCCAAATGTGTTTACAGAATTATGAAACGAGACTGGAAATTATGAACACTTCCGCACCGGTCGGTATGAAACCAGTTAATTTTTCACGATTTACATATTTGTTCCACGGGAAACCTTGTTCACAGAGACAATCTTAACACGTTTTCCACAGTTGGGGTCACGGCCCCGTAATCAGTTAATCACCCATATCAAACTTTCCAGCCATTTCAACAAAAATTTAGTTTTTAAAATATATTTATTTACAAAACTACAATTTGTGCGTTTCTATAGCGTTCAAAAGAGCCTGGGCAATCGAACAAAACTATCGTTTGAAGCTAAATTGAGCGCCACCTTTGTGGGATTGATGTAACAAGGCTATTACAGATGTAAAGGTAATCTTAGTAGTAATGTTAGCTGTCCCTAGATGGCGTTGATAGTCAAAAAAACTAAAAAAAATTGTGCACACAGATTTAAACTTAATTTAAAACTCCTCGAGTATTCTGACGAGACTTATTCTTTTCTACTTAATGACTTATCTTTTTTTTAGGATACTTTTTGTTTTTTTTTTGTCATTATTGAGACATTATTAAATCTGTTCAAACATCCTGTGTATTTTGAATTCACCCACCGGAGCGTAGCGTAACCGGAAAGCCCTTTTTGGCCAAGATTTAAAAAAACACAAATAAGTTTAATATTCGTGGGATACGAACCTGGGCACTCTAGTTTAGAAGCCGTATGCGCAAACCACTGAACCAAAGTGTTATTAGTAAAGCCGCCGAAATATAACGTCAGTTGAAACCTTGGTATATTATCCGTAAAATATGCTAAGGGAATTACAGTTTTATTACCATAAGACTAACGTTAGAATGGCATATCAACGTTTCAATATGTTGATAAAAATGTATACTATAAAAACGTAAGAGGGTAAGTTTAAGTTTTCTAAATACCATACTAGTGCTGATTTTTTTCTTAATCAAAGATTCATCGCATGTTCCTTTGTCTGCTACCGTATACGATTGAAAGTGTATTACCGTTACTAGCTGATTATAAGAATGAGTTCTTCGTGCAATATTGATATGATAACCAGATCGTAAATAATTGCCTTGCATAAGGAAGGCAAAAATAAATCAGAGATTGCTAGAGAAACAGGTGTCAACGTAAGTAGTTTAATTTACTTCTTTTCGGTATTAAAATGTTTGCATTTTAATTTAATAATAATTATATTATATTTTTTACAATTGTTTCAGAGGAAAACTGTTTCTTTATGGGTAGATCGATACCAAGGAGAAGGGTCTTTGTCCCACCGGCATAAAACTGGAAGACCACGCCTCATTGACACACAGCAACGTCAGTTGATGGTGCGGGAATATGAGGAAGACGGATTTAGGCCCACAAGCCACTACGCCGGTTTGTTTGGCACAAGTCCGCTTACGGTTCGTCGTGTGCTTTATGAGGAAGGCATCCATCACCGCAGACATGCCATCAAACCTTTGCTGACGGATGCTCACAAAACGGCAAGGTTACAGTTTACTCGGGACCATTTTCTTGACGACTGGACTAGTGTCGTCTTCACTGACGAGAAGACTTTTAAATCCAGCCAACGCGGACGCCTGAGCTTGTGGCGTCGAAATAATACGCGATACGACAACGATCATGTCGTGCCCAACATGGAATCGGGGCGTATCACAGTGAACATGTGGGGTTGGATGAGTGCAGCTGGTCCGGGAGAACTTGTCAGAATACCTAGCCGTGCAAATAGTGAACATTATGTAGAAGTGTTGGAGGAGACCATGTTACCTACAGTTCGAAATGTGTATCCAGAAGCAGAATTGCCGTTGGTGTCGTTTGTGCAAGATAATTGTCCTATACACCGTTCGCGTAATGTCAAAGAATGGTTTGGAAAACACAAAAATAATATTAAAGTTATTTCCTGGCCTGCTAGATCACCGGATTTAAATCCGATTGAAAATGTATGGGGTGTTATTGTCCAACGCTGGGATAATAAAAATGAAAGGACCCCGGAAGCGTTGGAAGCACATTGCTTAAAAATATGGGAAAGTATTCGTGGTTCAGATTTATGTTCAAATTTAATAACATCAATGCGTTCCCGATTACAGGCAGTTATTGATAACGAGGGGGGGTTACACCCGATATTAAATAATATAAAAAATACACTTACTGGACTTGTTAAAGTCGAGTAAGTATATTTTTAACATTGTTTAAAAATATTTTATCAATAAGATAATAATTTTCTTAGGCTACGAAACAGTGGTGTTTAAAAAAACTACTACCTAAATAAGACAATTATTGACTCCCTTACTTTAAATTTCTCGATTACAATGACATGTAACAGTGAAGGAAGTTTAGTAGTTTGTATTTTTGATTAATAGTAATAAATAATAATATTTATAACACTTTCCAGCTGGGATTTATGTAAGCACAACGGAACGTCGAATTCTAGGATTGGTAAGTTAAGTCAAAACTTTTGATTCCCAAAAATAGTGATGGTGGATGGATGACAATCTATAAAATCTACTACATAATTGATTTTTATTTTTTAATTAATAGTAATAGTCTCATAAAACAAATCGTAATTATTGTTTATTTCAGTTGCTAAATAGATATTACGGTTGCCAATACCTTTAAGTAGTTTTATTGAGGCGAAGTTTCAATCTTTTTCCGTTTTCGGAAATGATACTTAAGCTTAAACCTCAATAAAAAGTAAACAATATTGCCTAATTATAAATCTTACACTTTTTGAACGGTGTAAATTAGTTAAATTAAAGCACACCTCTTATTCAAAATGTGTTTAATTTCCAATCAACGTTATAAACACTGCTCACTTAAAGTGTTATTTATTTAACCAACTCATGCCATTACATTATCCTAAAATAATAAAATAGTACTTGATTATGGGTTTTTCTTTAGGTAGTCTGTTTACAATGTTATCAATTTCTATTGATGGTAACTTTTAGTGAATTATTTCAAAAGATGGTATGTCTTAGCACATAACTCGTTGAAAAATTAAATGTAAACATGAAATCGCTCAATAGCTTGAAGGTAATTTAATTTCAGAACCTTACATATCTTGTAGTATAATAGTTATTTAAAGTTGCCGATTTCTAAAAATGAACATTTGATAGTTTAGAAATGAGCCTTATATATATATGACGTTAAGGCTATCGGAAAAATGGTGAGTCTTACCCTCATATTATTAAGGAATAATCTATAACTGTGAAAAGTTCATTCTTAGAAATTGGCAAATATAATAAAAAAATATGTTTTAGCTTCCATTGTGTAGTCATAAGATTTATTATTATGTTTTGGTTTGAAATAAATACGCCTTGTAGATAAAGTAATAAAATATATAGGGTTAAAATCAGATACAGCTTTTGTATTTCTTTTAATACGTATTATCATTCATAAGTGCAACTGCAAATTGATTAAACAGCGTTTTTTGCTAACAAGACATAAATTATTTATTAAGATTAAGATTGGTTGTAATTTGTAATTAATTAATAAAAAATATAGAAAAAAATGAAGTGTCCTATTTTTTTGTGTTTTTATCCGTTAGCAATTCCTGAATAAACACAATAATTACCGTAAAACTACCTAACTAAACTCCAAATGCTCCCAACAAGAAGATTGGGACTGACGTTTATTAAGAATTGAAATTGTGGACTATTATATAGTTGCAGTATTGGACCATAGTTAGGTGATTTTACGGTATTAGACCAGAGTAGTTTCGGGGGCGTCAGCCTCCGTAGCCTAGTTGATAGTAACCTTGCCTACGAAGCTGGAGGTTCCGGGTTCGAATCCCGGCGAGGGCATTATTTGTGCATTTATTTATCACAAATATTTTGTTCCTTGGTCATGGCTGTCTATGTATTTAAGTATCTATATCTTTCTATCTATTATATATATATATATATCGTCGCTTGGTACCCACATCACAAGCCTTAATTGAGCTTACCGTGGGACTAGGTAGATTTGGGTTAGATGTCCCAAGATATTTATTATTATTATTTATTCCCACAAGTGGTAACAACTGGGAATTAAAAATCGTGGGATTTCTTTTTCCCAGTAGATACCAGTGGTATCATACCACCAAATATTAAAGTGGTAACAGGTGGGAAAATATCTCAGTTGTTACAACTCGTGTCATGTGAAACGAGAGGTTTTACGGGGTATCGAAGGTGGCGGGGTCAAAGCCGATAACTAGAGAAAACCGGTTTTTGAAATACGAACTAAATGTCACTTACGTGAGGTTTGTATTTTCAATGAAAAAATATCTCGACTTATCGGGTTTGGCCACTCAGCCCTCGATATAATAAATGTAAAGCGAACCTTTCTAGGTTCGCTCTTCTGAGCATTCTTGCGTATGAATTC